>PVLD010000858.1:0-239975 GCA_004027595.1 Dinomys branickii | reverse complement strand
CCTGGGGATGTATTTCATTATAAAATCGCTGAATTCAGCCCCCAGCACCGAAATGCAGAGAACAGTTTAGCATCAAATGCTAAATGGTGATTAAAAAAAGAAAGAAAATTGCAAAACCATTGTTAAGTACAGTCAACTGGAGGGAAAAACAAACCTGGGGGGAAAATCAAGTAGACACTGAAAGATCTTTAGGATAATTTCAAAATACATCTAAGCTACCTGTAAAAGGAATCTCAGAATGAGAAGAGAATGACACTAATGTGCAAAACAAACCTAAAGCAAATTGAACAAAAATATTCACACGTTTGATAAAAATTCAAACTGTTGAATGTAGTTGCTCAGTGAATCCTAAACTGAATAAATGCAAAGATTAACTCAAGTCAGGTCTGAATAAAACTTCTAATAAGTGAAGTTGAAGGGAAAAATCTCAGAAGCACTCATGACAAAAACCATGTATTACACAGAGAGAAAATGAATAAGAATTTTACTGACTTATTAACAAAAGAAATAGAGACCCCAAAAGAAATGATATCATTTACAGCACCATTTGGGAAAAATAAGATTCATGTCTATATTCTGTAAATACATCCTGGAAAATTCAAATTAAAGTAAAAATATTTTATGTGATTCAATATGACAAAAATAATAAAAATATCTTATACCAAATGTAAAAGTGAAATACTAGAGCAAATGAAGAACACCAGAATTAATAACTGCAGAAAGTGTAAAAATTCCTACTGGTTGCTCTCCATCAATCCTGAGTTCATTTGTAAAAGAAAGTGATTTCTTGCCCTGGTTTTCTAGTTTCCTCATTTAATTGTTTTACTGTTGAAAAACAAGGAGTGGTGCATTTAAGCTAATTATACACTTTTAACATAAGACAGATCTACTTGGCAGTGTAATTTTCATTGATCTCAACTTGCACAAAAAATAATACAACTGCTTTACTATCACTATAGTTGTAATCTTACGTATTCAATGTGATTCTATATTATATGCCAAGTATTAGGCAACTGGTTCCTTATAGAAGCTTCCAGTTTCACTTTTGTACAGTAAAAATAAAATGAAACTACAGTCTGTTACATGTTTATGTAAAGTTTCCAAAATTCTAAAAAGACCTTAGTAGGTTTATGTAAAGTTTCTGAAATTCCTTACAAGAACTTGGTAATAATACTTCCAAACATAAAAGAAATTTTTAGTGGTAATTTCAAATTTAAAGAACTTCAACACTTCATGAGAACTCTGAGTACAAATTAAATTTTAAGGGAATTTTTATAGATCTGTACATCATTGAGATTTCTGTAAGAAAACAAGGAAAGAATAGAATTTAAAATGTTATACAGTTCAGTTTTAGAGTCCATCTTCTTGGCAACAGTAAGAGGGTATAAGATATGCAGCAAAATCTGCTTTGCCCACAGCAGTCTGTGGGCAGGGCAGAACTCCCCTTGGTTGTAACTAATTAGATACATATACCTGGTATTGCTTAGTTTGCAGATGATAGCGCATGCTACTTTTGTTTCAGCTCAGACGTCAGTAGCCATATATCCAACTGCTCTCAAGCAGAGACAAGAGCAAAAGTTAAGGTGAATACTACGTGGTAGATGAGAAGTTTTGTGTGGAGATGTAGGGTTTCAGATAGAGTCCTTGATAAGCTGAGAAGATAGGACACAGAAATATTTGCTCTACTAATTTCTTTGCCATTCAGTATGACCACCATGATCTCCTCCTTTATTACTTTAATGGACTGAACATCTTCAGATAATTCCTGGGGTAAAGATGGGCACTTTTGACACTTTTTATTGTCATCATTAAAGTCCCTGTGCGCACCACCATCATCTGTCACTTTAATCTCCACTTTATGGACCATTCTTAGAGTTTTGAAGATCATCAGTTATTTCCTACAGGTTAATATTTGTTAAGACAAAGTAATAATTGTAATTAGCTTATAGATGAACGTAGTTGATATTTTGTAGATGTAATAGACAAATTAGTATTGGCAGCTAGTGTGAGCCTGCTATGACTAATAAATATGAATGAACATTTATTAATGGTTCATGCCTCTTTTCCAAAGATATTAAAATAGGTAACTTCCTGTGTTTTTTTAGATGTCTTACTTGTTTTTTCTCTTCTACTAATTTCAGTCCCTTAATCTGATTTATATGAACATCACCTTTGTATCTAAACATCTTTATCAGAATCTCTGTGTGATGTAAGCTTCACATGCTATTCATAAATGAACTCTCTGCTCCACCTTGAAGAAAAGTTTCCTTCTGTCTTAACAATATATAGTTAAATATTTTCTTGCCTTTACCTTCCAGCTGGAGTAGACTCAAACCCAACTCTCAATGATAGATGAGTTCATCTCTCTACGTTTATATTTTACAAACCATGGTTCCAGTGAACTCTGGTATGGACAGGATGTAACCACTTCTATTGTTTTCTCTTACTGTTTTCTAAAACTTTCCGTCTATTCTAATTCCATGTTCTATTATGTTTATGGCCCACACAACACTCGAGGTTTTCACTACTGGATACACAAATTTTATTATTGAATATTTCTTTGTAACTTTTCCACTTTCGAACTTTTACCAGTGGACCTTTGCAGTATGCAGTGACTGTACTCAGTGTAGGAACTGGTGCCTGCATGTCACACATCTCAGTTCTTTTCACCCCTTTCCCCCCTTCCCTCCACCACTTTTTATTTTCCCAGCATCAGGTTCATTTACTTGTCTTGTAAGTCCTTGTAAAGTTAATCCTCATATATACAGATTAACAAGTAGACTAATAGGCCAAAACCATAGAAAACACATAAAACAGTCATACCAAGTCAAGGTATGCTTTAAACCCATTGTTCATGCTGGATTACGACTTTCATTCTCTTTTCCCTATTATATGCCTTTCTTTTTGGAACAGGTGCATTTCTATTGCTTTGCTTTCTTTTTCCCATTCATTTTATATCTGCGGATTTGATTTTTCTTCTTCATAAGTTTTGGCAGCGACTGATGGCATATTTCTTCACAGCTCTCTTGGCCATCCTGGCGTGTTTTGTCATAGAAGAGGTATTTGCTAGGGATACGTGGATTATGTTCAGGTACTACCACTAATGCCTACTGGTGATGGCTTATTTATCTCAGATTTGATGTCAATCACTTTATATGCAATTTCTCACTCACCCTTGAAAGCCATGTTACCAAGGAGTGCCGTATACTTTTAAGGTGAGGGAACAATCTCATAAGGTATTGTAGGGAAAATTTTTTTAAAAGCAAACTCTGTTTTGTTTTTGATTATGAAACCAAAAAACTGTTTCCCAACTTTCCTTGCAGCTTATTATAAGAGTCTTGCAAAATTTTGGCAATGAGCTATTAGCAGGAGTGATAAATGTCATTTTAGAGTCAGGTCTTACGTTCTTCTCGGTGATATTTTTGCTTTTTCTTTTAATTTCATAGTAACCTCAAAAGGCCACATTTTTGTCATGGCGATGCCACTAAATAGAAAATATCTGGATCACTAAACTCTCATTAGGGGAAGAACTACCTACTGGACATGAGATAAAAATAAAAGTGAATCGTGTTAAACTGCCTAATTTTTAATGTATGTGTTAAGGCTATTTTCACTACTAGCAAGTGTGGGTTCTAGGTCTCAGCAAAAATCCTGTGTGAAGTCCTTCAAACGGGCAGATTGCATAGGTGATTGTAAAGACTTTTCCTCTTTCGCATCCACAGGGAAAAGCTCCCCTTGCTGTACCAGACATGGGGACAGGTAATGCGTTACTGATTTCGGGAGGGGGTTTTAGCTGTGACTCAATTCCTCTGTGCCAGCTGCGCTCACACACATACCTACTGCCATAAGTCAGGGACCTCTGCTTAGGGTTTTTTTTTTTAAATCAGGGGAAGGTGGACTTTGGTTTAGAGACTTTTCAGTGCTTCTGTAAAGATGTCTTTATTAAGAAGACTCAGTTAAGACATTTTCCTTCATTCTGACTTAATGCCTCTCTCAACTCCCAAACTTTTACAGTTCCTGCCCCTCACCTCAATGAAAAAGCCTCTTGTTCAGGCCTCTGCCATAGTTAGATGGGCTGCCCTCCCTCAGCCATCGACCCCCTAACCCCCTCTGAGGTCACCCTTTTAGGGGAAATGGAACAATGGAGAGATAACACATTTTTGTGACAGTTACTTGTGCTACCACAGGCTCGTAGGTCTAATGTCCCACACTTCTGACACCAACACCCTACACCTGATTGCAAAACTGTTTTCTTTATAGCATGTTTTCTTTACTTCTATAAAATAATAGATTAAGCAAGGGTATCCCTATACCCCTCCCAGGCTGACTAGTCTCAATTGTAGTTTTCAGCGTAACAAGATGCGTGCAAGTCTAGATCTTGAGAATTCCTAGCATGGTAATGTATTCAGCCATCTAAAATGTTCTTGCTGCTTTGCTGATAAAAACAATTTGTAACCATTGTGGAATACATGGACCTCAGTGACAACACTATGAAAAGCATTCAGTTTCCTTAAGATAATACTGCTGCTTAATGATTTTTTAAAAAATGGATATATTTGTCTCTTGTTTGAAGATATGTGTATGAAGTGTGATTTAAAATGGGGTAAATATTTGGATTTTAAAATCTTATTATGTATAACCAGTCAACATACAAATATTTCTAAGTATCAAAAGGTAAATGTTTCCATGTTAATAGAAATGCTTTCTTCCTTTTGAAATACAAAGAAATTGTATATTTTTACTCTTTAGCTTAATTACAGTTCTATACTCTCCTGTGTAGGTGTGAGCAGCATCACGTTTGCTTGTTTCTATAGTATTATATCTGTTCTGTGGTATGAAAAGTTAATCGTATCCCCTTACATTTCTTCTAAGACAAAAATAGAGACAAGTATAAAATGAGAAAAAGTTATTTGCTTTCAACTCAAACAGGCTACTGTTATGAAGACTGAGAAATAAACTGATTAACAAAAATGTTCCACTTAAAATGACAGAACTAGTTACAGTAAGGCCTGAATGTCAAAATGAAGCTTTTAGTCTTGTGAACCACATCTAATGCCAAAATACAATGACCTCAGTCTGAAAATTCTCCTCCCCTTTACAGCCTCCTGTGTACATGTGAGCAGCGCCTTTGCCATTATACCTGTAAGATGGAAAGAAACACAAAACAGTGAAATAGTCTCAGTCATCTCAGTAAGCGGTGACAGCAGATTAGAGTTAGGTTTTCATAACACATCTTATAATACCACTTTCATAACTAGGAAGCATTGGGGGGAGATTCAACCAATTGACCATGTACATAATTTACATAACATTTACTGAGTACCTACTACACGCAAGGAATTGACCTGGCACTCAGCACTGGCTCCTGTATTTCCAAGCATACTGCGGGAAGCAGAGGGAGCAAGGAAGCAAGTCCTGGGAGGGATTTATGCATTTGGATGAACTCTCCTGGGATACAGGACTTCACATTCTGGTAGCAAGTCCACAAAGCCATGCTGCTGGGCTCTTGTAAACCCAGCTGTCTTTGAAGTAGGTCATGATATAGAATTTAGAGCAAAGGATATTTATTGTAGGGTTCTCTTTGGGTAATGAAGTGAATTAAAGGAGGAAGGAAGGAACTGACAGAGAGAAGTCAAAATACAAGTTTATATCAGATATTGGACAGTACTCTTTGGATCTTATGAGCTAAAATAGACCATCAGAATGAATTCAAATTAAGTACAATGACTGGCTCACATTCACTGACCTATCAAGACAAAAAATAAGCAACTATTCAATGAGAAAAAAAAATTGCCTTTATGTCACTGAATGTGAGCCAGCCTAAGAAAGACATGCTTTCAAGTAAAATAGTTCTTTTATCTGATGAAATTCCAATGTGGCAGGTGGTTGCAAGCCAACTGCTGACCAAACTTCTGCAATCTGTTCTTCCCTTCCTTAAAAAGTTATCTGCAGGACACAGCCATATGCATAAAATCCAGCCCTGTGTTCTGACTAGATCCATTTCTACATGTCACCCAGGAGCAGCTTTCCTAGAATTCAAGTAGGCAACAGTTCCTGTGAGAATCCTAAAGAGAAAAATAATGACTACTCCTAACTACTTCTGCTTCAACTGGTCTCAGGGTCTTAACTGAAGTTGTTTTTTTTTTCTTTTCCAAGTAAGGTAGCATATTCTGCATCTTGGCATCATGATTTGATGTATTTTGGAAATCACTGATTGATAATTATGTAATACTTTGATTCAAATAGTATAATTCCTACAAAGTGACATGATAGTCTACTCTGTTACTTCTCTGGGCATGTTTTTATTTGTCTTGAATATGTAATTGGGATTAAATTGCTAAATGATGTGTTAAATCTAAGTTTAACATTATTACTATTATATTATTATTATCATACTTGGTTTTTTGAGACAGGGTCACTCTGTATCATTCAGGCTGGTCTTGAACTCTCTATGGAGCCCAGGCTGGCCTCAGACTTGCAGGAATCCACCTGCCCCAGCCTCCCAAGTGCTAGCACTGCAAGCGTGTACCACCCATCCTCGCCAAATGTTTAACCTTATTTTTTGACTTTTGTTTGTATATGTTTGTGGGACATATTGACTATATTCACTATGGGGAATAGTCACAGGTATGTAACACATTTCAATTCTCTTTCATCTCCTTCTAGCCACACCCTTTTATTTTTACAGCAATGGGTTGATTTATTTATAAGACCTTATCATTCTAATTATCACAAATATAGATTTAAAGCCAGGCTAATATACCAAAGAACACATAAAACATGAAAGAAAATTGTACTAAGTCTATGTACACTTTTAGATATATTGGTTGCAGTAGACTACAGTTAAGATTTTGTTTCTCTTTTTTCCTATTATCTGTCTTTAATTTTGTAGTTTGTATATATTCTATATATTTAAGATTTTCATACAAAAGGAGCCACACAATATTTAAGCTTCTATGTTTGAGTTACTTCATTTAACATTATGGTCTTATGGTACACTCATTTTCTTCCAAATAACTCAAGTTTATCATTCTTCATGGCAGAGGAGTACTCCATTGTGTATAAACACCACATTCTATCACTGCACAACTGCTGCTTCAAGATTGTGTCTAGTGAACTCTGTGAGAAGATCAGTGAGCTCTAAGGTCATGGAAACACTCTAATACTTCTTTAGGTGTAAATTGTGTTCCCCATATTGATGTGGTATTATGTAAGCCCTATGCTGATGATAAACCATCTAATAGTCATGCTGGCTGAGGTCTTGCAGTCATTCTCGAGAAACACAAACACACTATTCACCTTCTCTTGAATCTCTCCTCTTTCTCTTAAAAACTTTATGAAACATGAAGAAAGTCTAAAAAATCTCAAAGATTAAAGAAAAATTGTGAAATGTGAAATTTAGACATAATGTAGTGTCATAATATTAGCTCAAAGATCTGAAGAATGCATTAATGAAAAACCAGGTCAAATGTGAATAAAGTCTGTATTCTAAGAAAGTAGTTTCACTATCATATTAATTTTAATTTCTTAGTTTTGATAATCATATCATGGTTATTTTTATATCTGAAAACAATGGGTGAAATATTTACGAGACTCTGTACTACCTATGTAAATCTTCTGTGAGTCTAAAGTTAATATAAAATTAATGTTTTGGGCTGCTACTCCTACAAACTGCTACGGATTGAATCTTCAGGGTACAGAAACTAAGGCAGAATCTAGAGTGCAGGGTTTTTATTGCCAATAAACTTAGATTCAACACCTATGAATAGAGGAGAAGGAAGAAGAGTAGAGAAATTACACTGGGATGGTGTCCAAGCTGTGTGGACTTGTGGAGAGAAATGACCCGGTGAAAGGGGCACCATACTGAACTAAATGACATAATTATTCCTTCATTTCAACAGGTAACTGGATGTGTACTATCCGGGGGAGGGCACAACTTTTAATATATCACTTTTTGTAACTGAGGCTCTCTCAGGCACTTGAGCAGCTGGAAACAATAAATCCAACTTTTAGGAAGATCATGATAGTTTATTTTTATGTCCATCTGTTGTAGTAAGGGTTTACTGGGGAATAGATTTAATACAGGACACATAATTTATAGGAGTATTTTATAACATTCACTCAGAAAGTCAAATGCAGAAGGGTTTAATAGATGTGTCCACACACCAGAGACTCAAAGAATCCAGCTGAGGACCTGGATCCCATGGAAATGTCCTGCATGAGTCTAGCTGGAGTCCTAGAGCCCACAACAATGTCTCATGCAAGTGCATATGGGGGATCTCCCTTGAGAAGAGCTAGAAAGGCTTCACCAGAGGGAAGGTGGGAGCTAGAGAGGCTGCACCAGAGGGATGAAGGATCAGTGTTAGGAAGCTGAAGGATCTGCACTGTAGCCAGGAAGCAATCCTCCAAAGAGAACCACAGCCATCCTCAGATACAGAAAGGACCCAAGCTCCTCTGATGATAATGGCTGAGTTCCTATCAGGAAAACCTGCGTGACAAGCTTCTCTAGGAGAAATAACAGTGCTGGCAACTTCCCCTCTAGCTCTGCTTTTATGCTGTTGGCAATATCTTCAGGTAGGCCTTCCAAACTCAGAACCATGCTGATTAGTCCAGCTGGGTGTTACAAGTTGACCATTAGTTAATTCACCGCAGCATCAGAACTATTTTGTAGAAAAGGAGATGCATAAGCAGGGAAACTATGACACAATCCATAGCTCTTATTGTTATAGACAGCTACTTGAGGTAGAAATATCATAGTCAACAGAGGTGGGCCCTTAAAAGAGTGTAGAAGATGAGAATGTATCAAAGCTACGGCTATGAGCACAGTTAAAGAATTAGTCCCAATGGCCAGATTTACAACTTCCCTGAGGAATGAGTGGAGGCATGGGGTTGTTGTTACCACCTTCCCATTACCTCATTAGGGGTGTGTCACCCTCTCCCACTCACTAAGACTAAGACTGAACTCAAGACTAAGATTAGTGATTTGACTTGGTTACTTTTCTCTCATTGCTGAGACAAAATACCCAACACTCAGAATGAAGGAAGGGCAGGTTTATTTAGCTCAGAGTTTGTGGGGGTTTCAGTCTACACTCGGCTGGCTCCAAGGTAGAGGACAGCAGTTCACAGCTGCTGAAGACAGCAAAAAGCAACAAAAGCGAATGCAGGGGGCGGGCCTCTTCTCCTCCCTTACACCGTATGCAAACTACCTGCCCCAGAGTGGGTGCAGCACTCACACCCAAAGTCCCAATGTTGGACTGTGGATCAGTCATAAACTCTAGAAGCACCCCCCACATGACTACATGAGGCTTTGGGGGACATCTAGACACAAACCATAACATGACTGTTGTCCACCAAGGTTAATGATGTCACCCATCTGTTCTTGGATCAATATTACCTGAGCAATCTGATTGGTTGATTATAATTTTGACCCGTATTATACCCGCCACATGATTTTGCTCTATAAAATTTCCTTTGAGAAATGGGCTTGTTGGCAGCCCATGCAGGACCCCTCCTGTCTCACGGCTATTCCTGTTACCACTCCTCCCTTCCCTGTTTCTTTTCTCTAATAAATTTTCCTGTTCAACTTCTGTTTCTGCTCAGAAGTCTTTCTTCACCTTCCGGGAGCATTAACTTCATATCTGGTGTCTAGCATTTCCCTGTATCACTATTGTAGTTCACAGCACTTCGGGTTCCCCATGAAGAAATGTCCTTCTCAGATGGCTGCTGGAATTCCAGTCTCTCAGGGATGACAGTTCTTTAGGAAGCAGCATAGCCTGAAGTCTTTAGCCTTTGTGGAATGTTGTGTTCTTAATAGATAACACACATAACACAGAACTGTGGAAACATGAACCTCCACATAGCACCCTTCTGTGAGCTCACTTATATGTGGAATCAAGTAATTTTGACTCATAGAAACAGAGTAAAATGGCTTTTACCAACAGCTGAGGTGTGGGTGTAATGTTTGCTAAAAAGTAAGAAGAAACCCAGTTACTTAGGAAAAATAAGTTGACAGAAATCTATTGTATAAAATAGCGATTATAATCAGCAATAATGTGAAGTTTCTGCCCTGATCTGTGGTTTTGCTTTTCACTGCATTCACCTGCTACTAACTGAAGTAAACTGCAGTCTGAAGATATTAAAGGGAAAATTCAAAACATAGATAATACATGTTTTAAGTCATAGTCCATTCTGAAGAGCAAGGTGAATTCTCTCCTCATTCCACCCGTGCCATGATTAGCCACTTGTCAGCACACCCACACAGTATATTTTACCCGCTCATTAGTTATTCAGTGGTCATGTTGATTGTCTGATTAACTGTCAAGTTACCACAGTTCTCGTGTTCGAGTAAATCTTACTTTAGTCAACAATGTCCACATAGTGCAAGAAACTCTGATATGCAAATTCATGTAAGAAAATTTAGATATGTAAAAGAATTGCCACAAAGTTCTTTCTTTAAGAGAAAAATGAAATTTCTTGACTTAATAAGGAAAAATGTACTTGCTGAGTTGCCTAAGATCTGTAGTAAGATCGGATCTTCTGTCCTTGAAAATGTGAAGCATGAATCTATGTTAATTTTGTTTCCCTATCTTAAGCTACAAAAACTACAGAAATAGTGTGAGGAACTCTTAGTTAAAGTGAAGAGGATATTGAATTACAGAGTTCAATATAGACCCAAGTTTTAAACAAATACTGGAAATCTTGGATATATCCTCCATGGATAACAAGAAAATACTCTATTATATTTTTGTTCACAAAAAGAGTAGATTTTAAGTGTCATTTAATCTATGTGTATGTGCACACATATAAAGTAATATATATGTTAATTCACTTGATTTGAACACTCCACAATGCATACATAGTTCAAAATGATATTTAGTACAAGAAAATATAAAATTTTTATGTAACTATATTTATAATATTATAGTAAGGAGTCTTTTAGGAGGCTATTATAATAATTTATACCAGAGATATAGTAAATACGTGTTGTTTAAGATAAATGATGGAAATTGGGTTGAACAATTAACATTTTCAAAGTTGTGTCAATAAACACTTTAATAGATTGAGAGGAGAGGAGTAAGAGACAATTTAAAAATTTATGTGTACTTTTATTTTTTTGAGATACCAGCCTACTTCTTAAGTGAAGTCTATCTGTGTATGTTCATGGTTTGTATTCTTCCAGCCACGTGGGGAGTGAGCTTTCATAATAACTCACTGGACAGTTTCTAAAATGTTAGAAGAGAGGTAATGTAACATCAATAATATGACAAGGTTTTAGTGGCATTTCAGACCTTTCATTTATATGTCTGTTTTCCGAGACTGTTGCTTCAAATAGGAACCTTCAAATAAACTATCTGAACCAAAGTTTTGAGACATATATATCCCAAGCAGGACATTTAGCTTTTAGTTGTATTAGTCACTGTGAACCCACATAAAATGCAGGGGGAATATTATCCATACTATAAAATCTGTGGGACACACTCTATCCTTAGCAGTAGAAGACTCTCCAAGTGGTTGGCTCTATTAGCTTGAAGAGTCTGTTTAAATAGCAGCATCTACAGCAAGAAGCAGAAAAATCAAGCCATTCAGATGACGAGACTCATTCTGAGGGACACAAATTTCAAGGAGCTGGAAGCCACAGAGGACAAAGGATACCAGCAATGGGCACAGAGAAGCAATATAAAGGTGAATCCACGAGGGGGAAATTATTAGGAGCATTCACATGTCAACTTCACTTGGCTCTCCTGATCGACACGGGTACTGAGACGGCCTACAGCACACACTCTAAGTGCACCACCAGACTCGTAAAAAGTCTGGCTTCTTCTAAACATGACAACAAACACTGGGAGGAATGGGAATTACACAGCTGAAACTCAGAGCTGGAAAGTAAGTCACAAGAAGTGCCCGAGGCACGTCTCTGCATGTCAGGTCTCACCAGCATAGGCTACTAAGATACTGTGCCAAGAAATAAAGTGAACTTGGAGTACTGAAATTGTGGTGTGCTTCCAGGGTGGAAAGAAGTGCTCACATTTCTTGAATTGATAAGTAACCTGTAGAGTGTTGGATTTTGTGCTTGTTTTCAGGGCAAGCATCTGGAACTAACTGTTGTGAAGGATAACACAAACAGAAAACACTGAATCTAAAATCCACGTAAGAATACTTAGAGGTAAATTGCACCTAAGTAAACGCAGAAATTCAACTGTATTTTTTCTTAAATCAAATATAGTTAAAAGGTGCGAATTTTATCAATTTGATATAGCAAATGAAATAATAGACATTGGCAGGTACACAATAACACCTGCCCATGATCGATGTGGCTCTGTGAATTGCAGAGGCTCACTTTTTCTAACTCTGAGCTCACTTGAAGAATTAAGATAATTTAAAAATTATTCACAGTAAAACAGTCAGCAACTTGGTTCACTATTTCTGACATAATGAATGCAAGTGAACAATGAAAGCTGCTGTTTTTCTTTCCACAGATTCCGCTCAGATTTAAGAAACGATTATTACCATAGAAACAAACTGCTAACTATACAACAGAAGAGAGAAAACTTTGTGGAGGACAAAGAGGACGGTATTGGAAGGAAATATTGCTCACAG
Organism: Dinomys branickii; assembly: GCA_004027595.1. NCBI lineage: Eukaryota > Metazoa > Chordata > Mammalia > Rodentia > Dinomyidae > Dinomys > Dinomys branickii. Next base: position 227,378 of record PVLD010000858.1, on the reverse strand, counting down.
ACAAAAAAGAATGAGAGTTCATATTCCATTTTTAATAGTGAAATTGAAAGAATCAATCATTAATGATGTTATGTGATTCCTTTTCCTTTATAAAAGTAAAAGGCTGTGAATATAGGGACCCGTCATAGCAGAGTAAAAGGACCTCCACTTTCTAGTACAAAGTTACTCTGCATAAAGTATTAATTGAGAATCCGAAAGTTTTAAATTACTATAAAGTTTTAGACAAATAATGTTTGGGGTTTTTCTCATTCTCTGGATGTTCGTTATCTAATATGTGGCCAAATAAAAATTAAATAACCTTAAACCTTCAGTTCCTCAGTCAAATTAGGGACTTCTAAATATCTTAATTGTTTTCTGTCTACCAAATATGAGAGCACCACTAGAAGACATTTTTGAAATGGCCAGAATTGTATTGGTCTGAACCACCATAGACTATAAAACAGTGATGTATCAAAGTCACAATGAGATATCACTTCCCCTAATAGGAATCACTATCGTCAAAAAAGACCTAAAGTTAACAAGTGCTGATGAAGATTTGTAGAAGTGAGTTTAAGTGACTTAAATATAAGTCACTTAAATATAAAGTTATACATCTATTATGGAAATATAAAATTATATATCTATTAAACATAAAGTTATATTAAATATAAAGCTATACATCTGTTATGGAAAGCGATATGGAAGATCCTCAAAAAATTATAAAAGGAAAGAATGACTGGGATGAGGGAAAAGAGAAAAGAAAGAAAGAAAGGAAAATACGTATATATGCATACGCAGTATAGCTAAGATAATTGTACTACTAATTTCTATTGCTTTATTGAAGGGAACAGTTGATATTTCTTTGATCAATCTTACATGCCTGTATTTGTTTACTAACTAAACAATTTGAAGATAATGTTATGCAATACAACAATCATTAATTTCCTATCACCTTGTCTGAAATTCTGTATTGTTTTTATGTTGTTTTGTTTATTTCTGTGTGTTTGTTAATATGTTTTGTTTCTTTCATCTTTGAAATAAAAGAAACAAAATTTTCTCCATCATATGGAAAAAATTACAAATGAGAAATCTCCACTGTAAGGTGAGGAAATGATAGAATGGGGATTGGCAACAAAATTAAGCCTCTTCAAGACCTGAAGCCCAGACAGCTAGAGAATTTAAAAATTGGTGAAGAGAAAAAGAGAAGGGTATTGCTGGGAATTGGGAAGGAACCAACAGGAAAATTAGCAGCTACAGAGATGTTGGAGAACTAGACCACAGAACAGAGAAAAGAATGAGGCAGTCTGGAGGGTCACAGAGTCACCCCAAGGCCAGGTTCTTGAGGAGGGGACTCTAGCCCCACAGACATAGAATAAACATACAGATCCAGGAGTTTTAGGGGAAAGTGGCATGCTGGGCTGGCAATGCTGGCCCTAGAATGAGCCCGCATCTCATTTAGACTGCAAAGGCAGTGTCTCTGGGAGACACTGGGAGTGTCTCTGGGAGAATTCCTTGCACACAGCAGGCAGCAATGGAAGAGGGAACTCAGTGCAGTGTTCAGTACCTCACCAGAGAGTGTTTGATCAGGTGCCATTTCAGAAAGGGACTGAGGATTTGAGTATTGGACTTAGAACTACTGGGGACACTTTAATTTCAGGGTTTTCTGTGCGACTGTCCCTCAGGGATTGGGTGGGAGACAGCTGCAGGCAAGGAGAAGGCTGAACAGAGGATTCCAGAAAGGTTAATCTCAGGCTGTAGAGGGCATGGGCTCTGACCTTGGAAGTGGGAAGCCAGGTCTGGTGTGAATTGCGCTCAGAAGTGGCTGATCTGAAAAGGGCGGCATACCTTGCTCTGCTGCCTGCACACGACACAGCTCTGAGCTCAAGTTGCTTTCTCCAATTACCAATAGGAGAAAAATATTCTTTGAAGATTGCCACAGCCCAGGGTAGACAGAGGCCCCATGGTGCAAGGAGCTCCTTGCAAACCCATAGGCCAGAAAGCTTGTGGGGAGTATGCTATAAAAAATGTACATCCTAGAAGGAAACCACTTATTAAAAAATACAATTTTTTCCTGGTTTTGGACTCACTTTTTCCTTTTTTTTCTTCCTTATTTCCTTTTTATTGGTTTAAAGGGGATTGGCACATTGGAAACACTTCAAAGAATCAACAACTTGGATCTCATCCTACTGAAAAGTTTCTGCACATTTAAAGAAATCACCAGAAGCGTAAAAAGAAAACCCACCAATTGGGGAAAAAATTTTAGCTAACTGTCCTTTGGACAAAGGTCTTCTATCTAGAACATATAATGAATTTTAAAAAATCAGCCCCCCAAAATTGAAAGACGCAGAAATGGGTGTCTGAGATGAACACACACTTCGCAGATAAAGAAGTAAAAATGGCAAATAAATACACGAGAAAATGTCTAATACCATCAGTGATTCAAGAAATGTGAATTAAAACAACACTGAAATTTCATCTCACCCCAGTAAGGATGGCTATCATTAAGAAAACAACCAGTGACAAATGCTGGTGAGGCTGTGGAGAAATAGGAACTCTTCTGCACTGCTGGTGGGAATGCAGACTTGGTGAAACCACTGTGGAAATCAATTTGGAGATTCCTCAGCAAACTAGGTCTAGAGGTCCCATTTAATCCAGCTATTCCCCTTCTGCGTATTTTCCCAGAAGAACTGAAAACATTGTATCACAGCAATATACGTGCACCCATGTTTATAGCAGTGCAATTTGTCATAGCTAAACTGTGAAAGCAACCCAAATGTCCATCCACTGAGGAATAGATTAAAAAATTGTGGTATTTTTATATAGTAGAATATTATTCATCTAGAAAGAAAGATAAACTCAAGGCTTTTACAGGTAAGTGGTCACAACTAGAGACTATACTCGTAAGTGAAGTAAATCAGACCTCTATGTGTAAGCAATGTATTGTCTCACTAGTATAAGAACCTGTATGAGCAAATAAAAATTAAGAGGCATGATAGACATTGTGAAACAAAAGGAAACTGCTCAAAAGTAAACAGCACCCGGGATGAGGAGAAAGAAGGGGAAATTATGTACACATATATATGCAGGACAGCTAACATAGTTGTGCTACTGACTCCTATCACTTTACTGAGAGGAACAGTTAATGATTATTTGATCAGTCTTACATGTCTATATTTGCTTTCCTGAGAAACCACTTTGAAGATACCAATACGTAATACAACAACCATTGTTAATCTCCTACCGCTCTTTCTGTAATTCAGTATTGCTTGTATTGTTCTTATGCTATTTTTTTATGGGTGTCTGTTTGTTAATATGCTTTCCTTCTTTTATTTTTTAAAATTAAAAAGATAAAAACATATAGGGCTTTGGGGAATTTTCCTTTTCATTTTCTTCCTTTCATAATATCTTCTGTTTTTCTTCTTTTTTTCCCTTTATATTTTTGTTGAAACTTTTCCTTTTTTAAAAAAATATTTTTCTTTATGCTCTTTCTTCTTGTCTGTTCTACTCTGTTGCCTTTGTCTGTATCCTCCCAACTGTGAACAGTCACTTATCACATTTTCCTCTCCTCTTCTACCATTTTTTAAAGTTTTAAAATATTTTTCTTTCATTCTCCTACTCCAAGACTTCTACATGTGTGAAAACATAACCACTCAGAGGTACTTCTCTCTAGATTGTTAGCTAACTCTATTGTATTAATGCTTAATTTTTTCTATTGATAGTGGACCTGCAGTTGTCACATTTAGCAGATACTTTCTGAATATAAGTTTTTGTTTCGGCTAACTGTTTACACCATAATTATAGAACTCTTTTCTTCGGTTAAAAGCAGTATATTACTGGATATTATGGCATGTCAATTTCCAGTTTGCCTTCAACAATATAATTCTTGTCAATTCCCAGGTTTTCATAGCTGCTGCTATTAATAGATTTTCTCTGTATGCCAATATAAGAGTGAGCTTTGTGGCACTAACAATACTATAGTTTATTTCTGACGTGGGTGCTGGTCCAGTTACCGTGCATCCATCCCTCCAAAATTAGGAGTGGTGGTTGGATATTGGGACAAAGCAACGGACTATAGTTACCATGCTCGGAGTGCATCACTGAAAAGCATATAATAACCAAAGAGTTCTTCACACCAGAAACAAAGATTTCCAGGGTAAGTGTCTGAAAACCTAAGCAAAACGTCAAATAAACAAACAAACATTAGAAACATGAGAAGACAAGGCAACAGAATGCCTCCAAAACTTCAAACTCCCTGAGAGTCAATCCAGTGGGGATCAAAGGAGATGAAGTCAAAGCCAAATTATTTGAAAGGACAACAGAAGATTAAAGAAAGAAATCAGTATCATTATCAGTGGGCTCACACATGAAATAATTAAACAGATAATTCATATAATAAAACAGGAACTAACAGAAGAAACTAATAAAGAGCTACCTTAGCTGCACAAAATTATATACAATATGAATAAATTCAGCAAAGAATTAGAGTCCATGAAGAAGTTTCTAAAAGATATCCAGAAGATTAAATATTATATTCTAAATACAGGCAGCAGCAAAGACCGACATGAGAACAGAGTATGAGAATGAGAAGACAGGGATTGAAAGAACAGTTTTTCAGAGACACCTTAAGGGCACAAAGAGAACATGAAAGAAATGGATCCAACAGCTGCAGGGTGATGCACAGAATTGTAATCTAAGAGTTGTAAGAATAAGTAAGCACCAGGAGACAGCAAAACTGGAATAAAAAACTTGTTTACAGAAATAACAGTAGGAAATTTTGCAAATAAGAAAAGAAGATAAACATACAGTAAGTATGGCACATAGAATTCCAAATATGCAGGGCCAAAAGAGAACCTTTCAACAACACATTGTAGTCAAAATCGCTTAGGTCTAACACAGGCATAGAATCTTAAAAGCCATGAAAGAAAATCACCAAATCATGTTTAAACGTAATCCCACTGGAATGACAGTAGACTTCTCAACACAAACTTTAAAGAACAGGTGAGCTTGTAGTGAAGTGTTTCAAACTCTAAAAGAACACAACTTGCAGTTTCGACTTCTATATGCTATAAAATTATCTTTCAAAATTCATGAAGAAATAAGGAATTTCCAGACAAAGAGCAACTTGTAAAGTAGCTCTCCCTTGAATCTTTTAGTGAGTCCAGATTGCAAAACTAAAGGACATTGCCTAGGGGTGGGTAAGGGTAACCATAATTAAAATGATCTATTAGAAAACGTTCAGAGTTATTCCACTTCTGATTGCACAAAAAATCAAGCAAAAGCATAAAGCTTCATTAGTAATGAAGCCACTAAGCAAAAATGCGATGGAGAACTTTATAAAACATAGACCTGAGCAATAATATGTGAATTATGTGACCAATATAAAAAACAAGTGGAAACTTCAGTCTGTGCTTGTCTCAAGGCTATAAAGTATGAAGTACACCAAAACATAAAGGAAACTGTTTTTGGCAAATATTAAGCACAAATTTAATCAAACCTCTGAAGACAGTTTCCATTTATATGAAATATAGATGTTAAGGAAATAAATTCCAAATAGAAAGAAGCTGACAATCTAGAACATGGAAAGTTTTATTCTGCATCAATGCCATTAAAGATGTAGTCAGGAGGCAAGAGTTGTTCTAGATTAAAATAGACTTCCCAAGAAAGAATTTCCTTGGGGGGCCAGGTGTGGTGGCACATACCTATAACCCCAGCACTCGGGAGGCTGTGGCAGGAGTATCATTGCAATTTTGAGGCCAGCCTGGGCTACAAAGTGAGCTCAAGACCAGCCTGAACTGCAGAGCAAGACCCTGTCTCAAAAACGAAAAAAATAAAATATAAATTAAAATAAAATAAAATGAAATATCTTAATGCTGGTAATCATATCACCATTATATAACTGAATGTTTTGTTCTTAAGAATTAGACCAAGACACTTAGGTATAAGTAAATAGGCTATCTACACTTAACTCCAAATGATTCAGAAATATGTACATAGAAAGTCATACAGAAAGATGGATAGAATTAGTTTTAAAAATACAAAATAGTATAGATTGTGAAAATATACTGGAATTTCCATATGCCAGTCTGAATTTATTTGTAAGTTCTCTATAAGTTTTAAATTACATCAGAATAGAGAACTACTACAGGATTAGAAACGGAGGAAGGTAAAACTACTTTAGAAACAGAGCAATATGTAATGTGGGGGGGAATCAGAAAAATGTTTTCATGCTATACAAATTAATCAGACTAAATACATATCAATGAATTGAAAGTAGTTTTTTCAGATGTAAAACTAGCATTACTGCTATGTAATTAAATTTACATTTGTCATGAGACATTGAAATACATAAACAAATTTATGATATCTTGAATGTAGTTTATACTGTTTCAGGTAAGAAAGTAGAATGGTCTTTAAAATCGTGGACCCTAACTCTTACCAGTTATAAGAAAAACCAACCCAAACCATATTAAGGAGTTAAATTTAAATACAGAAACTGTGAAATTAATATAGATATATATAATCATGACATTCTCAGAACATTAGAATGGGTTAAAGAAAGCTTTTTGCCAAGACCTCCAAAAGATAAGAAATGAAAGCAAATGTGGATAAAAGGATTGCATCAAACTAAGAAGCTTCAACATTGAAAGGGAAGCAATCATCAGAGAGTACAGACAAGCTACAGAAAAACAATTCGCTAACTATATACTTTGCAAAGGCTTAATGTCCAAAATATATAAAGAATAATAAAAAAAAACCCTTAGTTGAAAAAAACAGCCTGATTTAAAATAGTAAAAAACTTTAACAGGCATTTCTACATTTCTAAAATGATAAATCAGTGCCAACAGAAAATACTGTTCAACACCACTAATTTTCAGGGAAATATAAGTCAAAATTGCAATGAGGTATTACCTTATGCACCTGAAAATCAACATTCAAGAAGACCAAGTAATGTCCCTGTAAGGATACGAAGAAAAGAATTAAAATTGTACAGCTATTATGAAAAGCAGCATAAAGGTCCTCAAAAATTAAAAGGGAACTATTGGATAACCCAGTGATCCCTGACTTGAGATGTATCCAAAAGAAATGACAGCAATATGTTAAAAAGTCACCACCATCCCCATGTTCATTGTACTGTTCATAACTAAGACATGGTCCCAATACCAGTGATTTTCAACCGGTGAACAGAGAAAGGTACATACATGTGTGCACTGCCCCACCCTAAAGAGAAAGAAACCCTGTCCTTTGAAGCCACGTGGAAGCCACTGTGGATCACTACTTACAGTGAAATAAGCTAAGCAGAGAGACAAGCACTGCGTGATCTCACTCACAGGTAGAATCTAGAAAAGTTTATCTCATAGACACGTGAATTGTGATGGCAGTTTTCAGATGTCAGTAATATAGAGGAAGGAATTATGGGAAAGGTGGTCAACGGATATTTTCTCAATAATTCATGCATGAACTGAGAATATAATTTTAAAGTAATTTTAACTCTTTTCTGTGAATAAACTGAATGTTTGTTTCCAATAGTAAGCTGGAATATTTCAGGTTTACTTATCAAATTGACTGAACAGATATTTGCATCAATAAGGTTCTATGTTTGTCTGTGAGGATGCTTCTGGGTGAGGCTTACATTTCAATGTGAGTATGCGCCATCCAACCTGCTAAGGCCCGAGTAGAAAAAAAGGCTGAATAAGACTGGATTCAGGCTGGGTGTTGTGGTTATGCCTGTAATCTTAGTGCTCCGGGTGTCAGAGGAAGACGAAATGCATTTCAAGCCCAGCCTGGCCAGTTTAGCAGCTTAGCAAGAACTTTCCTAAAAAGGGCTGTGGAGGCTAGAGGTATCACTCAGAGTAAAGACCCTAGTTTAATCTCCACTCCAAAAATTTAAAAAAATCATGATTTGTGCCTGTGTTTGTGCTGGAACATTGATTTTTTCCTGAATTTGATACAGTATCAGTTCTCCTGGCTGCCATGGGATTGGAACTGCACAACGGCACGTGTGGGAAATTTTGAACCTCCATAGCTCTGTGCAACAAGAGAACCAATTTCTTAAATAAAGCAGTTATATACATACGTGTACATAAACATATATATGAACATAGATGTGTATATACAAAGGGAATAGTTTCCGTTTCACTAACGATTTCTGACTAATTTATTCTTTCTTTTTGTGTCTTTCCATCCACAGAAACTGCGGTGCGAAAAGTTCAAAGTATAACCACAAATGCATTGTAACTGATCTCAGTGATTTCACAGGTGAATAAGGGAAGCTAATCAATAATTTCGGCCAGGGATCTAGCTCAGCAGCACAGCGCCTGCCCAGCAAGGGCGAGGTCCCGCGCTTGATTGCCAATACTGCTACTACTACTCCTACTATTAGTAGTAATATTAATAAATTTCAAACAGTAGAGTGAAAACCCGCCTAACGCTATTGCTGAAAAATTGTTTAGGGGAGATTTTACTACTGTCAGAAGAGTTTCAGAAAATGATGCTTGACTTGGCTGTAGAGGAAAAGGAAGTTCCTTAGGCCAAATATTCAGCACATTTGCAGGCAGTGAGATGAAGAACAGCGTGACATAATTAGTAAATTATCAGTTGTTGTGAATGGGTTTGTCATGCAGAAAAACACTGGAAGTGAAAACGGCAGAGAAGGTGCGTCACAAATCTGTGGTCATGGATGACTAAAAATTTGTTGTTAACCAGTGGAGTGCGCTTGGACAGGTTTGCGGAGGAGTAAACTCAATACACAACACATCATTTATAGGATTATTTTATAATATTCACCTAAAGAGTTAAATGCAGAAGGGTGAGGAGCTCTGTCTACACACTACAGACCCCAAGTGCGGGCCTGAGTCCCTCGGCACTGTCCTCCACAAGTCCAGCTGGAGGCCACGAGCCCACAACGATGTCTCATACAAATTGGTCTCATGGATCTGTGCCGAAAAGGCCCAAAGGCCATTGGTGGAAGCTAGAAAGTCTGCCCCAGCGGGATGAAGGATCTAAGCCAGCAGGCTGAGGGGTCTGCACGGGAGCGAGGAAGCAACGCTTTAGGTAAGGAGCAGAGCTCCCGCAAAGAGAACCACGGCCATCCTCAGGGCAGGGAGGTGCCAAGCTCCTCCTCTGATGAGTACAGCTGAGTTTGTATCAGTGAAACCAGCACGACGAGCTTCTGCAGGGAAGTCAGCAGCTCACCATCTCCCCTTCCAGCATCCTTTACCTGGGCCTTCCACAGCCAGAGCCATGCTGATTTAGCTTACCCAGCTGTCAGGAGTTGATCATTAGTTAATTCACCACAGACAAAGTTTATTCGTTCCATGGAGCAATTGCTGTCAGAAGAAAACAAATGGATACAGTGACGGGAGGGAGGAGTTCATGCTAGTTTTCCTCTGACCTCATAATTATTTATTTTCTTATTTCTCAAATGCTTCTGATGAAAACAAAATGGTATGTACACCTATAAACAATATTTTTAGAAGAAAAAACAGATTGTTCTATAAGTTAATTACAGTAATTTTCATCTCAAGGCACTATACTTAAAAAACTGAACTACAATTGTTTCAACTGAAAGGCGGTCTATCCTGGCTACTCGCAGTGTGAAAAGCTGAATGTGTTCCAAACTGGAACTGACTCAGTGAGCTGACCCTAGGCATTTGGGAAATATTGAAGTAATGGTTCAGTATTTAAAGAAAGATTCCCTAGTTTGCATATGTTTGTCTATGTGGACCTCCACTGGGAACTACAGTTTATATTGAACAGGAACCATGGTCTTTAACTCCAGAAAACAATTTAATAAGACTGAAATACTATTTGGGGAACAGAAACCAAGTGATTTCTTTAAAATAGCTGATTTTGTATTTCAAGCACAGCTCCTACGTGAGTGTGTTTCTTTGAAGGCAGTCAGGTGAGAATAAGCTGGTAAACACTAACAGCGAAAACAACAGCTCAGGTGAGATTAAAGCACAAGGTGCCTTTAAACAGTATTTATAGCTTTAAACTATATTGTTTTTGGAAAAGTCACTGGGAAATGACAAATCATTCATCTGTGGCAGGGTTGCAGTTGATGAGGTGAATTCAAAGGTAGTTTTAGCAGGGATTCCTAAGAAAACTGATGGCAAGGATACCTATATTGTCAAACAGTGTTTCCTGGCTCGTCAACTAATCTTCTGAGCTCTCAGAATATTGGGGTAATACACAGATGTAAAAGGAAATACAAACCCTCTGCTTTGAGCTAACAGATGCCTATGCCGTGCATTTTTATTTGTTACTTTTAGCACATTACATGTGCTTTAAAGTCAAACTTAAATTTTGTTGCATAAAAGAAAAATTGCTGAACACTGGAACACTGAAATTTGGACTTGAGAGAACACATAGTTCATGTCCCTAAGTGAACTATCAATGGTTAACACATATTTCTCAAAAACAGTTCTTCTAAGAACAAGGCTACTCTAAGAAACACTGCTATCATCTCTTTGGTCATAGGCATTTTGTGTTATTTTGTGTTGTAAGCACTCACTGGTACATAGTAACCCATTAATTTCTCCTCTATATTGTGTGTCTTGTCTGAAAGGTTGGTTAATTTTGCAGTAGACAGTAAGAAAACAATAGCAAAATACACAGTAAAGAGCTTCAATTAGCTACCTATTTGGTAAGCTTCAGGAATGCCTCTTGATTGTAGTTCCTGAAGTTTATCCACCAAACCTTTTGCATTTATTCATCTTCTTAAACTCGCATGCAAGAAATAGTCTGCAAATATTTTCAGCAATGATGGTTTATATGTTTTAGCACAGAGCTACTTGGTTGGTCTGCAGTTTTCTCCAAGGCTTGAGTATACATCAAGTCTCTTAAAAATGTATCTCATTGTCACCACCCATTTGAATATTTCCTGATCTGTGATCTGCCTTTTCTTAGCTCACTTAACAGAGAGAGTCTCAACCATTTTCCTAACTGCTCCCCACTTACAAGTGAAGCAATATCTTATGAAGAATATTTTGTAGTTTGTAGTGCCCTGCAAATTATAGACCTAGCAGCATCAGAATGCTTACTAGACTTCAGATACTCTGATTTCCTATTAAATAATTTATTCATGGTCCTATGTCACCTCCTAAAATGGCAGTATTACAGGGGAGGCTTAATGAAGGAAAAATTTCTGGATCATGGAAACACAAAACTTTTATTCTCTAAAACAATGGTGTGCTAAACAACTCTTTCTCAATTGCACGCAGAGAAGTTACCAAATCAGTCAATAAGTGATAGCAGTGAAGCAAACACCCCTGATGTCCCAGCAATGAAGATCTGGACAAGAGTTGCTTGCACCTATGTGTCTGTTCTGATGAGAAGAGGGAGGAAAAATCATTCTAAAGTTGCTAAATGAGGTCATGGTGGAAGAATGAATCTGTGCAACTTAGAAATGGGAAGTGAACTCTAATGACATTTTTTCTGAAGTCAGTGACTATGGGTTTACAAGAATGGACCCTAACTTCTCTCTGGAAGGAATATTGGTGTACACCGTTCTCAGGCCACTTATAGTCACAGTCTAGCATCTTCTAATTACAGCCTAACGTTAGTCAGGCGGGTGGGAAGGGAGTGAAAATGTGTCACGAATTCTTAAAGAACTAATGGCAGTTTTGTTTAAAAAGTTGAGTGCTTTGAGGAGCATAAAATGGTATCACAAAATAAAAATGATAAAATTGAAACGTTCGAAATGTAACTTATCCAAAAAATGAGATTTCAGAAAATATAAAAATTTCTCGGCCAATCCTTTACCTACCTATGAATGACTTCCTTTTGATTTCCATCGTGTTAGTTTGCTGAGTTCCTCCTCCTCGGCGCCCTTGGCGGCCACTATTGCACAGTGACAGGAATAGCTACCACAACGAGCATACACCTAACACGCCGAGGGTTTCTCATTCCCATCCCATGATCTCCCCTCGCCCCAGCACTGTGACTGTCATATCTCTTGCTTGTAGATGGGGCCAGGTAAATACTTCTTAGCATTGGAACATGCATTTATCTGCTGGTATATAAACGCATATTTCTGTATCATATATATGCATGTACAGGTATATTTGGGCATTTATGTATCTGCTTTTTCTTCCCAAACTCTTATTTCACTATAAACTTGCCTATGTTATTATGGAAATGTGTCCATCACAAGAAGATGCCCAGAGTCTAACGTGAGTGCAGCCCTTACATTTTCCACATTGGACTTTATGTGAATGAGTAGTAGATTTCTATGTTGTTCAACAATAGATTCATTTTGATTTGTGTTCTTTTTCTTATTTTGTTATAAATAACAGCAGCAACTATTTGAACTGAGAGTGGCTCAAGTTCATAAGCTTTGTGCTCAGCCAAAATTAATATTTAAATGGTAAGGAAACTTTCTTTCTTAGACAATAAAATCTATTATTAAAAAAATTCCAGAAAATAATATATAAGAAAAACAAGCATAAAAGAAGGTGGTATATTTCAAGGATGAGTGACTTTGACCTTTTTCACCATTTTTTGGCAGCAGATCTTTATATATATATATGTATATGTATGTATGTATGTATGTATATATATATAGTTCCAGCTGTGCTTGAACTTCCTGTGCAGCTCAGGCTGTCCTCAAACTCATGGTAATTGTCTTGCCTCTGACTCCTGGTGTGTGCCACCATGCTTGGCTTTTTCATAAATTTTTATTCCTCCCTTTGTTTTGACTCAGTCTGGAGAATATTCCTTGGTGTATTGCTAGTTGCTTTTAGCAAAAGTCTTTCCTTCAAAAAATCACTTACCAAAAGTGACAATAAGTGACGTGCATAGGGCTGTAGACTCTTGAGAGCACTACAACTGTCCTGAGAGTGTTTCCTGAGCTTGGCTGCCTACTGTGATTTGAATGAGGTCTGAATATGGCAATGATGTTGGGCTTATGGGGGAAAGAAGTTTTAAAGTGTTCATACAGGTTGTCATGCTTCTGAGCTTCCTACCTGTACATGAGAAAAGTCAGAGGTAGTGATTTTTCAGTGTATAAAGAATATGAAATAAAATATCAGTGGAGCAGACCTGAAGCTAGTCCAATGAAACCCAGGTAAATTTGTGTAAAATAAGCTTCACTTAGCTAAATTCATCTGAGCTATAAATGACATACACAAGTATACATTAGAAAGAAGCATTCCCTGCTGTAGTTATTTCTTGTTTTGTGACATATTTAGAATGGATTGAACACAGGCACCTTTAGAAATGAGTACAGATTGCTGATGTTGGAAGATAGCCCTGGCTGGTAGGCTGAATCCAGAGTGCAGTTGACCTTATGTATCACATCAAACACTTAAAAGTATATATTGCTAGAACTAGAGTTATTGGAATGCCACAAGCATGTCTTCCACTTTGACCTACTGAGGTAAGCAGTTTGCCTCTGATTATACTAACACAACAAAAATAATAGAAAGCTTTCTGAAGGGGGTATTACATAGGCAGCAAATAATCCATGGTGTGAACAAGTCTGTGTCAGGTGTAGTAGACTCGTGCTAGATGGGCCATTCTGCAGCCTCTGTGATGACAGGACGCCAGCACTCCCTTGCTCCTGCCATTGCAGACCCAGGCAGTTCTGCTGAAGCCGTGGTTGCAATGACTCAAGAATACTGAGGAGTGTTACTAGCACGGGATGCTGCAGGGACAATCAAAGAGAGGCGGGAGGTGGGGACAGAAGCAGAGGAGCATTTTCCCCTCGTTCTGAGGCAAGGCCACACATGCTGCCTCTGTAGAGAGCTCCCATGAGACAGTGGAGGTGCATGCGGGGATCAGCCAAGACAGAGACTCACTCTGCCACAACTATTTCCAAAATACAAAAACTGTGTAGAATGTTATTTTCTTTTCTGTCACCCTGAGGGAAGCCAGACAAATACAGTGAGCTAACAAGAATGCCTGTTTCTGGCATTCAGATCAGAGAGCAGGGCTCACTAACAAACCCTGACTTGGTGTTAGGAGGTCTGGTTTAGGCTACAAGCTCAGTAAGTTCAATTTCAGTGATTAGGGGCAATTCCCTTACATTATCTACACCTCCTTTCCCTTTTCTGGCTAGGGGACTTATCCTTCTTCACAAAGTGGCTGAAAAGTGTACTAGTCTGGACTGAATGACGGTTAAAGACCACAGCCTTAAGTCCTAAAAATATGAACATGTTCTTTTTGCAAAGAGAAAGTGCCATAGCAGAGGAGGTTTCAATAATAACTAAACAGACACATAGAGTGTGGAGTGTGGCCATGTACAAGTGGCATATGTGTGCAGTTTTAATTTGTTGTTACTGCATGTTTAGCAGTACTTAATGTTTACATTTCTGTGGGAAGTTAGAACACATGCAAAACACATCTCCATTCCTTACTTCAACCCCTCCCCCTCCCTCCATCTCTTGATGTTTCCCATTTGAGAAAGATCTGTCTCTCTATTTATTATCTTTCATTTTGCTCTTTATTTATATGTTGTGTTGTGCATATATCAATTTCCTATAACTCACTCAATTTTGTCTCTCTTCATGGCAGTATAGTACACCACTGTGTGTAAATATCACCTTTTATTCATGCATTTATCTGTTGATGGGAATATGGGCTGATTCCAAGATTTAGCTATCATGAATTGTGGCATGTATCACTGTATGATGATGTCTGACTTTTAGAGGAAGATTCCTAGAATGGGAATAGCTAGGTAAAATCAAATTTCTCATTTTAGTTTTTTGAAGAATTTCCATAGTGCATGTATTAGTTTTTATTGCATCAACAGCAGGATTGGTGCACCAGAACAGGCAAAGTAGAGAAAAAAATCTAATCACATTCAACTACTCACCTGTCATAGAAAGGGTCAAAAGCATACACATCAGGAAAGATAACCTCTTACACAAGTGGTGCTGGAAACATTCGCTATTCACACTCAGAAAACTGAACCTATACCCATATGTCCTTTTTTTTAATGTAAACATGAGGTCTTCATACAATGTTGGTGTTTTATTTTTTATTTTAAAAGTAAAAGAACAAAAACATTACCAAACATACACACAGTAGCACAAGAACAGTACAAATGTCTTATCATGTAGTAATCTAAAATCAACATAGATCAAAGAACAAAATGCTAAAGCAGAAACACTTAACCTGCTGGAAATAATATAGGTAAAACTCTTGAAGTCATAGGTGTAGGCAAGGACTTTCTGAACAAAGCACTGGTTGGAAATAAAATAGTACCAGGAATCAACAAATGGGATCATAGCTAATGTAAAATCTTCTGCACAGCAAGAAAAACAACCAAGAGAAGGAGAAGACATCCTAAAGAATAACAGAAAAAAGTTTGCCAGTTAGTCCTCAGATGTAGGATTAATATCTAGAATACAGAAAGAACACAAAATTTTAGATCCCCAAAATAAAAGACCTAACCAAACATGAGCTACTAAACGAATGGGAACTTTACAGGGGATATCCACTTTAAGAAAAATAAAAGTGGAGTTACTAAGAAGTTAGAACATGACAAGTTTCTCAAAGACCTTGTCATGTACACTAATGATTTAAACTTACGGTGGCACTACAAGGGATACACGGAAACTGAGGAACTGGGACACCGTTCAAACCTGCTTAGGTTATTTACCGTGAAGTGCTGAGTCCAGGGCTGGGAATGAGCATGCCTGTAATAACTTCAGAAAACTGTCAGATACACCTCTACACTTTTTAGCACTTTAGTAGCAAGCCTCGGTTAAAGTGGTTATATACTAAAAGCTCACTTTATCACGTGCGCTGATGCCATCAATGAAATCATTAATCTTGCATAAAACTGATTAGGGAAGTACAACAAATCCTTCTGACAGATCCTTTCTAAAGATTCTTATAAACAGGAGACAGTAGTAAAATATGATTAATTACTTGATATGTTAATGTTGAGTTTCTATTCAAGATCACAGACATGTTTTATCAGTGAGGAACTGCATGAAATTCACATGCTTTCAGTTTTTAAAACATCATTGAATACTATTAATATGTGGCAAAATCCCTTACTTTTAAACGTTAGTACATCATCTATTTTTTAAAAAATTCTGATGTATTAAGACTTAATACAAAAAAAGACTTCATACAAGACAATTTTATAGTTTTCAATATACAATTTATTTTTTGAAAATATATATACAATATACAGTTATTATAAAATATATATACAATATCTAATATATTGTTTTGAAAATATATATAATTACATCTTTAGAGCACTTCTATGCATTTCTATATCCTCAAAATTTTTCCTTTGCTTTTCCCTTTACTATTAAGTAAAAGAGAAGAAAAACTACATGAGAGAGAGAAGGAGAGAGAGTTATAGACTATCTCTAGTGTACATAAAATCATACCTCAGTAATAAGTATATTAAAGCCAACAAAACAAGTAGAAGAGTTGAACTTATGTTTCCTCAAATATATATTATCTCTTTTTTTAAGTGTGGAGGATTCTGAGACTAAGATAAAAGCATGCGAGTCTTGCTTGGTAAGAGGTGGCACTTGGATGCACACCGAGGTGAGACTAACCATGAAGCAGGGGGCTTTGAAAGGCAGATAAAGCGAGCGGAAAGAAGAGGGCACAGACTGGGAAGGAAGCATGAGAATGGTGGGCAGCATTGCAAGAACTTTCCCAGAAGCCTGAAGTCTTGAGCTTGTACCACGTTGCCTGGATGAATGGCTGAATAATTCAATAACAGCAATATTTAATTATATGCTTGTCTCTAGCATTTATAAAAACTGGACAGAAACCTTCCAATTCAATTTGTACCAAAGAAAATGTAATGCTATTTTTATCTTGCCTTTTTACCCAGATTACAGATTGTTGTTACGTGGTACAGAGTAACTACTCATGGTGATAGTTTAGGTTGAGAAATTCTACAAACAATCAAATAAAAAAAGCATTTCTATTACTTCCATTTATTATTATCAAGTGGGCAAATAAAAAGATTGCTTATAAACAAGTAAAAAAACATTGAAAAGTGCTTTATGAGATACATGCTAATATAAAGTGAAGTGCAAAGGATGCTATGAATGTGTTTGCAACGTGAGAAGAGTGGTTAAGTTTTTTGAGTTATTATTACCAAAGGTGTTAAGGGGGCATGAGGAAATCGCTGAAACAACTTGAGAATATTTCACAAGTCATTGCAAGATGTCATTTCCGTGTGTGCCGCTAGAACTGTCCTGTGACCGTGATGAGAAGGTAGACCTGTGCTCTTATGTCGTCTCCTAAGTAGTTTAAGTTATGGGCTTTGACCTGTGAATCCCTGTTGTTGAGTGAATCAAGTTCTTACAGGGAAACATGCTCAGATAAAACCCTGTTTTGCTAAGGGCAAAGTGTCCACAGCCTGAAATCATCTTAACTCTTCACAGTACTTGTTAATGAGTCTAAGAAATGTTTACATTTTAGGGTTTTTTAAATCTTCTAATCATAATATTAATTACAGTAAAGAGGACTGGCAGGCCATGGAAATCATGATTTACATTTTACAAACTACATTTCCGTGCTCTTTGTATACTGTCTCAAACCTCTGAGGTGAAAAGTATTATTTTTATTTCCATTTCGCGGATTTAAAGACTGTCTTTTCAAGTATACGGACTTGCTATGTCCTCCTGGCAACCTTCCCTTCAGCTCTGTCAGTGGGTGGCTTTCTCACTTCTACTGGTTTTCTGTTTTCAGGTCAGCTTCTCATCAGAACCGTCTTAGGGACTTCATTTAAAATTTTGGTTCTGAGTCCTTCAAGATTCTTCAGTGCCTTTTCTTGCTCTACTTCCTCTTACAGTAACACTTGTTTTGGTCTAACACAACTGATCTTTTTATCTCCCCGTTGTTGTTGACAGTCTCACCGCCCTGCAGTATAGCAAACAGGTTTTTTTTCTAATTTTTCTTTTTTTACTGGCGTTGGTTTGCAGGTCCTAGTGATCACACTCCTTGTGGAGATCGCATGCGCATGAATCACGTATTAACCCTTTGTTTGCTCCCAGTCTCACTCTTCCTGCTGTCGTTCCCCTTCCATCTGAGGAAGATCTCCCTCCCTACCTCCTGTTACCTATCTTTTCTTGTACCCTTTACTTATAAATTGGGGTTTTCGAGTAAGGAAGCTGTGGTATTTAAGCCTGTGTGTCTGGTTTACTTGTGATTATGATCTCAAGGCACATCCACTTTCCTACAAACGACTCAAGCTTATCCTTATTTTTGGCAGAGTAATACTCCATTGTATACAAATACCACATCTGCTTTATCTGGTTATCTTCTAATGGACATATAGGCTGCTTCCAAGGTTTAGCTGTTATGAATTGTGCTGCTATAAACATAGGTTTGCAGGTATCACTGCAGTGTAACGCCTTCAACACTTTTGAGAAAATACCTTGAGAGGGAATAGCTGGGTCAAAAGGAATTCCTCATTGTATTTTTTGAGGAATCTCCATAATGATTTCCACAGCAATTGAATTTACACCACTACCAACAAAGAAAAAGTATTCTTTTTCCCTAAGCCTCTCCAGGGTGGTTATGACTTGATTTCTTGAAGATAGCCATGCTGTCTGCAGTGAGATGGAATCACAGTGATTTTGTAGGTTGCATTTTTCAAGTGGCCACTGATGTTAACCATTTTTTCATGTATTTATTTGCTATTTGCATTTACTTTAGGAAATATCTATTCATTTCAGCTGCCCATTCTTGGACTGGGTCTTTTTTCCTATTCTGTAGATTGTTTCTGCACCCTGCTGGTGGTTTCTTTTGCTCTGCAGAAACTTTTCAGTTTGATGTGACTCCAATTGTTGATTCTTGGCATTACTTTTTGTGCAAGTGGGATTCAGTTTAGAAAGCCTCTACCTATGCCAATGACTTTGAGAGTTTTAACTATTTTATCTTACAGCTGGGTAAGTGCTTCTGTTTTAACATTTAGTTCTTTGACCCATCTTGATTTTAGTTTAGTACATAGTGTGTGATATAGGTATTGATTCACTTTTCTGCATAAGGACAGCTTGTTTTCCCAGAACCACTGTTAAAGAGGTGTCAGTTCTTTAAAGCACAATTGGCCTCTTTATTAAAAATAAGGTGACTTTGAGTTTTTTTGTGTCATCTATTCTGTTCCATTGATCCACAAGTCACTTCCTTCCTTCCTTCCTTCCTTCCTTCCTTCCTTCCTTCCTTCCTTCCTTCCTTCCTTCCTTCCTTCCCTCCCTCCTTTCTTTCTTTCTTTCTTTCTCTTCTTTTCTTTCCTTCTTTCTTTTTTTCTTTTGTTTCCTTATTTCTTTGTTTGTTTCTTTCTTTCTACCAATACAGTGGTATTTTTTGTCACTGTAGCTCCACTGTATAACTTGAAGTCAAGGATTGTGATGCCTCCTGCCCTTATTCCTCAGACTTGCATTTTCTTTTCTAGGTCTCTCAATTTCAAACAAATTTTAAGATTGTTTGTCACTTCTGTGGGAAATACTATTGCTATTTTGATTGGGATTGCGTTACATCTGTTTCATAGCTGTGGATGGATGAGCATTTTGACTATGTAGGCTCTGCCCAGGGGATGTCTTTCCAGTCTTTGATACCATCTTACATCCCTTTTTCATAGTACTGTGCTGTAGTTTCTATTCTGGGGTTTTTTACTTCCCTGGTTAGGTTAATTCTGAAGTACTTTATTTCAGTTCATACTTTCTTGAAAGGTATTGTTTTCCTAATTTCTCTCATAGTGAATTTCTTATTAGGGTACTGATTTTCGCATGTTGACCTTGTATCTAGCTGTGCTACTATTTTAGAGGCTGTCTATATACTGGATCATATCATTTGCGAATAATGACAGTTTAATTTCTTCCTTTCTATCTACATTGTTTTTATTACTTCCTGTTGTCCAATCATTTTGGCTAATGTTTCAAGTATTATATTGAACAGAACTGGTGATAATGGACACCCTTGTCTTGTTTCTGAAAAGCTTTCAGCTTTTCTCCATTTAAATACATGTTGGCTTTTAGTTTGCCATAGATGGCTTCTATTTGATTGAGATAAAGACCTCTCTACCTATTGAAGTTCTTTTTTCATGGAAAGATTAAATTTGCTCATATTGTCCTGATGCACCTGTTGAGACAATTCTGTGACATCTGCCCTAGCTCCTGTCTATGGGGTGCATTATGTTTATTGATTTGTGTACATTTAAGTGCCTCTGCATACTTTAGATGACTCCTAATTGTCTGTGAAATATCATCAAAATATGAGTATTTTCCACAAAGAATAGGATTTGACAAACACTATGGGTTCTAATTGACATTATTTAATTATATTGGTAATATAATTACAGTAAGTGGATGCCGAGATACAGTATAATCTCTGACTCTGACTACATTTCCAATTTTGGTTTCCAGAACCATTCTTAGCATGTTTATGTGATTTTTTTTTTTTTTTTTTTTTGCCCTGGAAATTGAACTCACAACCTCACACTTGCCAGGCAAGTGCTGTGCCACTGCGCTATATCCCCAGCCCTTGTTTACATGAATAAGTTTGGGCACAGCACTGCAATTACTAAAGTATGTACCCAAGTGTGGTGATGCAGGCCTGTAATCCCAACATTCAAGAGGCTGAGTCAGGAAGACTACCAGTAGTGCAAAGCCAGCCCAGGCTACCTAGTGTACTCTGGTCTGACATGAAGTACATAGCAACGTCCTATCCTAACCTCTCCCAAAAAACTTTATGAAAATATTCTCATTGATCATATTGAATTGTTTATTTTTACAATAAACAATTGTTACATAATGTATATTGGTACAAGTGTTCCAACACATTTTGGCTCTCAGAAAATAGCAATTCCTAAACAGTATAGAAATTTTAATGTTCTTAATATATTTGCTCTTGTTGGATTGTTTTTACTTCTTGACATGAAAAACATAATTTAAGAATGATGAATTCAGACATGGAAACAGAGAAAATAGGTTTGGCCTGCTGCAGTAGTTTCCCTGCCTTTGTCTACTGTGGCCGATAGTGCGGATGTGTTGAATCTGGGAAAGGCCTACTGGGTTACTAAAGAATGCTCCGGAGTGTAGGCTTGCAGGGTCATGCAGGGCTGGCTGTGGACACTCTCCCTGGCCCCTTGCCCGACCTTCTCAGTGCGGTTCCCTTCTCTCCTTCCCTGCTGCCGTGAGCTAAGCAGCTTTGCTCCACCGCACCCCCCACCATGATGTCTCTGGAACCATGACACAAATTACGTCTTTCCTCCTTTAGGTTGTGGGAGTTGAGCATTGTGTCTGAGAAACAGGGAAGCTTATACAGCTATTCTCTCTGAGCTTCTGTTTTTACATCAAATTATGAGGGAGCTGCATGAGATTATTTTCCTCTCCTGGTTTGTATCTGTGATTCTCATTGCTGTATATTTGTGTAATTTTATTTTCAATATCATCATAATCAATAAGATTTTTGAATTCTGAAAATGTTTTGTTTCCAGAAGCCTCTAAACATGCATTCTATCTAAATATGTTCTAGTTGACAATCACCCCTTTAAACTGTTTCTATGCAAAACACAAATAAGTTCTCTAAAATTTGAAATCTTATTATACTGTTAGTTTCTTATCACTTTGAACACTTACCCAGAATTTTTTCATAAAATAAAGCAAAACATTATTACATTTTCAAATCTTTGCAATTTGACTAAAGGCTGCACCTTTACCAACTCCTATATTAGCACGATCAGATGACAAAGGAAATAAGCAATATATTGCTAAAGCAAAATTGATAGCATTGGGTAATGAAATTTTACTCACTAGTAATAAGAGAAAGAAAACATCCTCTGATACCATAAAACTCCTGTAATAAACATTCTTAAAGAATAGCAATTCACCCAACTCAGCACTTTGTTTTGTTAAGTAAATGCCTAAAGGAACCATAACCCCCAAATATGACTTGTACATCTTCATCTGTAGTTTTAAACTGCTCAGTAAGTTTTTAGTTTCTTAAGAAATGTCTGCTTGTGATTTACTACTGCAGAACTTTTCCAGGCAAATTAAATAAGAGATCTTAAAGAGTATTTAATACAATGCAGGCAAATTTTTTAAAAGCCCTTATTATTGAAGAGAAATTTTCTTAATGCTTTTTGGTCAGACTGACTGTCTACAGCGATTGGCTTTGATGAAGAAAAATGCATATCTGATTACTACAGTAGGGAAGAAAATCTAGCAACTACATTATCCTTTCTTTAGACTTCAAGCAAACAAGCTGATAGGTTCTTATTGTGCTAACTGGTTGTGCCCTGATTATAGCCCACTAGTGACATTATTAAATGCAAAAGTTTGCTTTGAATTTTCAGATATATATTTCAATACTTCATACAAATGAATCAAGTTTACTTAATTCTTTTGCATATTAGAACTTTGGGGAAGTGCCATAGTTTCAAATTTCAATAACAAATATAAATAGCAACTGGTTGTCCAAATGGATGATCAATTTTATATTCCTTCAGTGAATATCCTAGCTTTCAAAGAGGATTAAAGCTTCAAATGAGGGATTTGAATTCCAACAACAGTTAAGAACAGAAAATATATTGGATATAATGGATTTGATTTACTAATCTATATTTTCATTGCAGTAATTTTATAAATTCTCAGTTTTCTTGATTAGCTATTCATTGTCACTTTTAGTGGAAATCATAAATAACTCGTTCTGAGTGGGTCAGATATCGGTAAGCATCAACTGCAGAAGGGTGACTAGTAACTAGCGGGTTCCCTGAGGCCTGGAGCCTGGAGCAGGTCATACAGGACTAAAAGGGAGACACTTGTGGCTAGTGTTGGTCCAAGAAAGAAAGACTTTGTCTAGGGTATAATGGAGTGCCACTACTGTTACTTAAGGGTTCTGCCTAATTGAGAAATAATTTCATTGTGGGGGCACTTAGGGGCAAGGGTTCCACCTCCAGCTCGCTTGATATTTGTCCTAGTGGGAAACACTTGCACTGGGTCATTCAGCCTTTTCTAATTTCAGAGAAAAAGTCAGCCTTGAAGAAAGATTTGAAAGATATAACAAACTGCAAACTCCATCACTAGTGTGTTCCTTCTCTCTGAACTAGTATCTGGACTATTAAAATTATATTAAACAAAAACAGTTAAAATTACAAAGTCGAGCTTAAGGAACTGGCAAATGTTACAGGGCTGTGATGACCCTCTTAGGGTATGGAAATAAAATTTTCTGATATTTTCCTCATGCTACTTCTTAAGTTCATGGCTAAATAAGGTTCTATGCAATGCATTCTTGAATATGCTGGTGCATTAAATTCTATGAATGTAGGAGCAAAGTGAAGAAGAACATGACTTTTAGGGACTATTAAGAAAAATGACCAATAAAAAATTCCTGGAGGAGACAAGTAGCTGAAAGTTCCATTGATGAAGCTTAAGGGAGAAAAGAGCAGAGAGATATTCAAATTTATATGAGCATTAAAGGCATAAAAGTGAACATTCAGGTAAAAGTAATCAGGACATTCTTTTTTTTTTTTTTTTTTTTTTTAATCAGGACATTCTTAACGAACATAGTAGCACTTTGCCTTGAAAGATAATTAGGATTTTGCAATGCATCAATGGAGACATTAGGTCCTAGCAGCTAAAGAATGGCACATACATGTCTAAAAGTTACGAAGCATAAAAAATAAGTGTTATGCTGGGTGTCATTGGGTGTGCTTGTAATCCTAGCTGAGGCAGGAGGATTGCCATAAATTCAAGGCCAACCTAGAACTACAGAGTGAGACTGTCTGAAAAAAACAAAATAAAACCGAAAAAGTACCATTACTAGGATCCAAAAGGATGGAAGAATGAAAGGCATGACAAAAAATTATGAGATAAATAGACAGATACATAGAAATTGGTTTTAAGGGAGCAACACAGAATTTCCTAAACAATATATTAAAATTTTACATTTACTTTAGAAAGAAAGCAACAAAAATTTTCCAAATATTTTATTGATTTTTAACCTGACACCACTAAGTTTTGATGTGAATCAAGTATGTTAATCTAAGAAGAGGCTCAGAAAATATAAAACATGGTCAGGACAGGAGTTTGTTTCAATTATGTTCAACAAAGAGCTTCAAAAACATCCAAACCCCAAGTGGCTGACAGGAGACACGCAAATGGCACAGTGCTGTAGAGGAGAGGCCCAGGACACTGCGAGTCTGGAACGTTTGGCACATATTTCACTGAGACAGGATCTGTGCCCCAGGTTAATATTGACATCTGCACCCTGCTATACATATGCACAGAAATTTTTAACATTCCTATAAGAGAGGGAAACTTTATGGAGATTTATTTTTCCCTCCATAGGTAAGTTTGGTGAATAACCCTGACTGTGTGACTTTTCAAATCCTAATGTGTGACTCAGAGCTGCCAAGGAGTGACCAAAAACAATCGGTGACAAGTCAGGCCTCAGGCCATGTTTACTAATCCATTTCCCATCTTTCTTCTAAGCTGTCCAGAGAATTAAAGGACCAAACAAGTTCTGTGCATTTAATTGTACTAGTAGATATTCAGCTTTTACATTTTTCCCAAACTTGATGTAAATAATTGTGTTAAATAAAATAATACAGAACACCCAACTGTCCAGGCTGACCAGAACTGCCTTAGTTTGGACAAGAAAATTCCCACATCATGGTAAATCTTTCATCACAGGCCAATCAGAAAAGTTCAACACCTTAATATTTCACAAAAGCAGAAACAATTGGACACATGTGTGTATGATGGAATGGCTAATTTTCACTTAGCTTATCCATATTAGAGACTTAAAATATTTACCTCAGTTTCAGTGATCAGTTAAGCTCCTTTGTGATGGTCCAAGTCTAGCATGCATTTAAAGTCTGACACGGGTATATATGGTGCTTGCTCTTTGGAGCATGGATATACACAGTGTACACTCTATGAATTTAACTTAAATATCAATGCTACCCATGCCATTTTTTACAACATAATAAATTTTCTCAGTGTCTAATTTTAGAGAAGAAAGACTAAGATTTAGTTGGGTAATTGTTCAAAGAAATTGATACTTACAAAGGTAAAATGACTCCAACATTTTTGCATAAATAATTTTCTCCTTGCAGTGCAGTGCTTTCACCTATGTGGCAATGTGAAAACCAGGTGAGATTGTTCACAAGGAAGTGTGCTACCTGACAAATGCAACTTGTTGGCATAAAGAAATCAGCAGCAGGTGGAACCAAGCTACAGCCTGTCACAAATATTAGAAGAGACACAGTGGATAGACAGTCTGGCTCTTTGTTGGAGACTGATCAAGATGGATGGAAATTGTCTCAAAATAGCTGCAAGGTGTATCAAATATCCTTCCTTAATACACCTTCTCCTGCTTCTGATGGCTGAAAATATGTTATTCCCTTCAGAGATTTACTCAAAAGTAGACAGAGCCAGACTCCCCCCTGCGTGTGCTGTGCATGTGATGAGGGACCCTTCACCAGCAGGTCATGCAGGGCACGCAGGGAGTTTGCCTGAGTCTCAGGTAACATTCTGTCTTTATTCTTCTCTGCAAGTATCTCCATTTTGTAAACAATCTACACTAGAATACAACCTTAAAAGATATAAGTTTGAAATTATTAATGATCTGTGGATTATGTAGCATAAATTTTTAAAGTTCATGAATTATAAAAAATTGCAATTTCTGAAATAAAAATGAAAGACACAAGATGAGCGTTAAAGGGATATTTCTTTTATAAGACATGTGAAACACTAGAATGAAATCGAGAGGCAAAATAAGCTCATTAAATCAAATTTTCAGGGAAAGGCAACTTCTCTAATTCTAGCGCCATATTCCTGAGCCATACTGGTGTATTAATAGGCAATTATGTCTTGTTATGGCTTTCATTCTGTTAGCTCTTCATCCATCTGAAAACCTCAGGAAAGCCCAGGAAAAAATGGGTATTGTCGAGCAGTTTTTGTATAATACACATAATACGCATGTGAAAATTGATCTTATGTTTATCATGAACTAATTGTAGGACCACAAAGTAAATCACCTGAATTCTCTACATATGTATGTTTAACAAGTTAAAGATGGTGTATTTTCAGTTTTTTAAATTTAAATTTTCTTTCTAAAAGGTAAATGATAAGTTGTATAATTTCTGATGTCTTCATGGCAGAGCTCTGTAATCTTTCCTTAAGAACAACCTGACTGGCTGCATTCCTCAATTCCCTCCCGTACTTTCCCATAGAAGGACACAGTTTGTTGACCAGAACTAAGTTTTGACCTGCAAGAATCATTTAACACTACAGTCCTTTCAATCATCTAACTCTGAGCAATGCCGCTCTTCATTTTAAGTAATTTAACTTTGACACCAATCGAGACATTCATCTTACGTAGGAGGCGTTTGCAGGTAAGCATCAGATTTTCTGAAGCATTTGAGATCTCACAAGATTTGATGAACTACTCACCTTGCTGAAAAATGTGAGAGCCTAAATCAAGTCTTTCCACAGCACATCACTTGGGACACAGAGAAGTTTGGATTAATGGCCACTGACAGTTGGGGCTATGACCAGTTCTAAGGAAGTCCTTTTGGCTCATTTATAACACCACATACCACATTTCTCTGTTCCCAGAAATTACCCCATGATTCTGTTCCTAGCATATTTTGTATTAGAGCACATGCAGACTTATTTCTGTAGTCTCTTATGAAATCAGTTTTATTACTTTAACATTGTACTACAGCCCATTTAAAAATATCCTAGTACACACATAGTATGTATACATTTTAAGTGAAAAAAATCACATAAATGCAAGATATGTCTCCTACTTTTCATATATTTTTATCTTTCAGCCCAAATGTGAATAATTCCAATCTCCTTAGCTTGCTTCAGTAAAATATATCACCAACCAGAGATTATGAAATGTAGACATTTTACTATTTCTAATTTTCTGATTAATATATATTGATATTTAGACTGGAATTTATGCTTTAGAAAGTCTATTTGTTTTTTGCAGATGTATTTATTAATTTATATCTCTCATCCTGTAGTCAGATTTTATTAATTTCCTTTACCACTAAACATGTGAAATGCCTAATTTCATTGTCACAGTAACGGCGCTGAGTCAGGCGCCCTCCGTGAAACACTCAGCTTGCCTCTTCCCTTTTCCACTCCTGCTTGTGAGACAGGAATCTGGGCTGCTTCCATTAATTTGCTCTGCCCATAAAATGTTCACTTTCACCGGGGTTTTTCCTTTCTATCTCTGTAGTTTTATAAGTTTCTTGTCTTTCTTGCTGGCAAACAGAGGGGAATTACACCCAACATGGTCATTCACGTGTCATACAGCATGATTTGTACTTTGTGTTTGAGGTTACTTTCAGAAAATATATTTGGTAATGTGCACAGAAATGTGACTTTTTCAAAAGCACTACTTCTTCATAATCATTCAACGAATGCCATCACCCTGAAATTTGGAGGCTGTTTTATTCATATTAAACAAATAAACAGTCTAATGACTTCCAGACCCCACTGGTAGCTGCACGGACGGACTTTGCCCTATGGAACTCTGAGGCCCACAGATGCAGAGAAGACAAAGCACTGCTTCCGATGTCTCGATGCTGTACATGGGGCGGACAGACGTTAAAATAATATTTAAGATAGAAAGAAACTTGACTTAATCCAATCAAACTATTTATGTCCATTTATGTCAGACTTTGCACTTTCCAAAAGAAAGATGATAGTGTCTTTCATGAACTGAGGATTTTATGAGGTGGTAATAGATAATCCTTATATGAGAGCATTATGATAATTTGAGCAATACTAGTGTTATGCCTGACGTTTAAGATGGTTAGAATTATATTTCTCCAACATCATCTTTTATTTCATGATTTACTTGCTCAGATTTAAAATAGTTTCCTATGCACTAGGAGTCTATGGTTATTAGCAAGTTTTACACTAATTATATTATGTGGGTTTGATGTGATATCACACATAGAATGTGGCTAGAACAAATGTCTCAGTAGTACTTTTAAATTTTCCTTTTGGATAAATATAAAAACTCAAACAGAGAAAAATAGAAAAATTTAAATAACACATTTGACACAGTCCAAAAAAACAGAAGTAATTATGTACATTCTTTAATGTCTAATGACCTCAAGGATTATTGTGTTTGCAAATATGTAAGTCAAAACGTTTTTATTTTCACTTCTCAGCTTAAAGGTGGGAAAATTCTAACCCTTTCTCTTGTTAACTAGTGGCATTTATTATTTTAAATAATTTGCATTTTATGCCACCAGTAAATGTCAGTGTTCCCAAAACAGCATCCATGATCTAAGTAGAAAAATTTTCTTTAGTGTGGCTAATTGAGCATATAATTATACACAATGATATGTTTTAAAAACTGATTGAATTGCACATAAAAAAGGTGTGTGGATGCTTTTCTGCCCCCAGTGGTACCACATTCTGTGGGGCACGGCACCACTCAGTAAAAGTTTGCCTGATGGAAGTATGCAAAGCATTCCCAAAGTTGCCGCTCTCCCATCTGCGCGTTCTTCCTGCGGCTCCGTGATCCCGCCGTCTTTTCCTCTTCCGGAGCTGGCTCCCTCCATCCCCTTTGTTACGTGTCTACGGATGATTCCTATGCAGCCTTAGCTAGTCAAGCACACTGGCACTCACATCGTTAAAGTGCAGCTGAGCTGGTGCAGTACATCAGCGCTTTCCAAACTGTGCGCTGTGTAACACTAACGTGTATTACAGGTGCACTGGGAATCTCCCAGGAACTGAGAGAAACGTGTAAGTTCCACGCAACTCTACCAGTTGGAATTTGGCTCGGTTCATACGTGATGAGACATCCTGTGTCCGAGCACGGTGTGTGGCTCAGCCAAGCCCGCTCTCTTCCTCTGTTTTCTGCTCTAGAACAGACCATGTGTCCAGATCAGGAGTTCTCCCCGCAGCAAAAGTGGCTGTTGGGAAGGCTGCTGTTCACCACTCCCCAGCTTCTGCCACGTCACTGGCAAAAGTGAAGTCTTCTGCTTCGGACAGTGAGTACAATGTAGTTCTGAAGTGAGGTTACTTTCCTTACACTCCTCCTCCTTCGCTATACCACTGGAGTGACAAGCAACACCTACTCAGAGGACCATGTTGCTTTCCCTATTATTTCTGCTAGTGCTGTGCCAGTTCGTTGCATTCACCCAATAGCCAGGCCAGGAAAACAAAGTTATAGCCTTTCCAGTTGGTTATGCAAATAGTTCCACCCTCTAGCCACAAATCTCAAGTTTTAGATGTCAAAGCAAGGAAAGAAAAGGAACAGATAGGGTGGACAGGAAAACAAGGGCCGTAGCTGCACAGTACTGGATGTGTATGTATCGTGTCGTTGCCACACATTGCTTCACTGAGGACATCGCAAGATGCTTCTTCCATTTGCACAAAGAGTTCATCTAACAGAGACGTTTGAAAACTAATCTCCTAAATCACTGCCTTCAAGTTCGACCAGTCTATTTTAATCTACCCACAGTATACACCCTAGAGTTGTGTCTGTTTAACCAAGCTTTTCATTAGCTTTTCCATCATTTCTATTTTAAAACTTCTGAATAACCTTCCTTAATAAAATGTAATAGCATATTTTGAAAAAGAAATATGTTCTGTGAGGGGTGGTAATGGGACAGAACCAGGATCTTGGCAATGGGCTACATCCAGAGTGCTCTTTTTTGAAAATTTGAAACAGGGTCTCATTAAGTCAGTAAATTGCCCGGGCTGGACTTGCACTTGATTTTCCTGCTGTGGACTCCCAGAATGTTGGGATTGTAGGCACGTATCACCAAGCCTGAGTAAGATGTGACATTTTTCCATTTCTTTATTATGATAAAGATTCTTCAAAATTGAAAAGAATACATCATTACATTGTGTAGCTCACCATAGCCTAGTTCACTTTTCAAATTTGTACTAAAAGTTGAGTCTTAAATAGGTGTATGTGTGGTGATTACCTGAAGACCTAACCTCTGAAGAGAAATTTATAAAGTAATAATTTTATATAACAATGTACTCTTGTTACTACAAAGAGATAAGATTTATCCACAGCATTTACATGAAATATAAATCTTAACCTAGTTGTATTAATTTTTTGGTAAGCCCATTAGGACAGAACGTATTTTTCCTATATGCAAAATAACTACTTTGATATAATAAAAACTACAGAAGGTAAGTTTTCTAAGATCTCCCACTCCCAATTCACGTGCTTGTGAGAACTGAGACCTGAATCTGGTTTGCTCGCTAACCTGTATCTCAGCATACGTGCTACCGAAGCCAGCTCTCACTAATCAATATTACTCTTTCTTTATCACATGCCTGTAACACGCATGAAAAAAGTTTAAGGCATAACATTTGGATTTGAAAAATGTAAAACAAACGGGATACCAAATTTGGAATGTTTGAAAATATTTGAAGTTAATCTCTTAAGTATATACTTCGACCTTGTAGAGACCAGGCCTGCCGTCCTGCTCATTTCAGCTCTAGAATTCTAAGTAAGATCATTTAGAATAAATATGCTACATTTAAAAAATTTATTCTTTCCTTTCAGCGGTTTCTCTGCCACATTCTTACCATTCCACATCCAAACAACAATTTCAGAAAACAAATTTTCCGGGGAAAAAGCCAAGAACAGGAGTCTCATACAACTTTTGCTTAGGAGCTGCAGATATGAGAAATGGCAGCTCGATAGCTTATGGCCAAATGGAAAGCAAAGCTTGGAAAGCAGATCTCTGTGCTGCACCTGCTCACTGAATAAGAGAGGAGGACGTCCATCTTGAGAGCCATCAGTCCAAAGCCTTTCTCGACTATAACATTCATTCTTTTACATAAACAACAGTGCCGGAATAACTCTGCTAAGTAATATGCATCTGGGCTTCTGCACTGTAACTCTCTGTATAAGAGTCAACAGAGAACGTTATTGGGTGCTTTTTATGTTAACAATCTTCTTTGATATTCAAGATGGTTTTATCTCTTGAATCATGATAAATAAGTTAAAATAACATCCATTACAGCAAAGGTATAAGCCTCCAATTAAGAATAAAATATACAAGGATGAATAAAACAAAGGTAATTTGAACTTATCAACCTGAGTTACATAAACCTTTCCTGGTATTTTTGAGCTCAGTGCCAAGTTTTCCAGGGAAAATTACTCTGAGGGAAAACTTCTCCTGTGCCTGGAATATCGTTACCTTATCTTTCTGAATATAAAAAAGTTTTCTTTCTGCAAAATTACTTTTATCAGAAAGCAACTATGCTATAATTTCTAACCTCTGAACAAAAATTCCCCTTTCACTACATGCCTCCTCAACAGCTGTCCGTTTTTCTTCTGTTCCTGGTAAAATTCCTTGAAGGGACTCCTCTGCCTTTTTCTTCTTCACATAGAATCTTGAAGCGTCGTAATCAGGCTTTACTCAAATGGTTCCAGTGAAATTTTGCCAAGTTCACCAGACTTACATGACAGACCTGTGAAGGTAATTCTTGGTTGCCATCTTTGTTTTCTTTTGGCATTGTGTAACACAGTTCACTGACATTCCCCACAGCTTCCGGAACACGTCACTTTCCTGAGTTGTCTACCTACTTACATCTTTTTCTCTTTCCCTTGTTCATTACCCACAACTTCCAGTCTGACAGTGTTGGAAGAGTCAGGGTCTGTCTTTGGACCTCTCTCTTGGTAATCTCATTCAGTTTCACTCTCACGTGCATGATTATAACTCTAAAATGTATAGCCACTTTGGAATAGTGCTACAAACTTCAAAGCTTTGTAATCTACCACTTTATACATTATCTAATCTTAGAGGTCTAGAAACATCAAAATTAATATGACCAAGAAGAACTTACCTTCCTCAAACACAGTTATCCCATTATCAGGAAATGGCAAATTGTTCCACTCACTCAGATAAAATAAAATCCCTCAAAATATATTAAGAAACAAAAACCCTTCACTAATCAAGGATTTATTCTTTCTTATCCTACATGTCATTTCTCAACAAATCACATTTTTTCCAACTTGCCATCATGTTCTGTGTGGAGAAATAGTACCCTATTTAGTTTTCTTTGCTTTCATTTCTGAACAAGAGAGTAACCGAAGTGATTTTATTTAAAAAGTTTCAAAAATCAGACAAAACAAGAGAAACAATACTTTCATTAAAAAGTGGGCAAAGCTCCTTCAGTTCACTGAACATTTCTTTGGAACTGTCTCTTCAGCCTTCCTTGTATTGCTTCACTGATTTCCTCTGTCAGTTTCCTCCTGCTCACTTCAGTGATACCATGCAGGCCTCTATTTTGGGGGGCAGGGGGATGGAAGCATTTAGAAAGTGCTTTATATTTTGCTTACTGGCATATTCCCCAATCTCAGAGTGGGGCCTGAGATATAGTAGGTACTAGTAAATATTTGCTAAACTGGAGAATGGATGAATCCATAACTGAATAAAGAAAGTAAACCCAATGTCATAATGGATTTCTGCATTCATGTTGACATTTTTCATATCATATAAAAATGATATATTTCCTAAAAAATAGTAATACACCCATGCTATGGTTTGTATCTGCATGTCCCCTCAAAGCCTCATGCAATCATGGAATGGGCTTCTAGATTTTTGATTGATCCATAGTCCAATGCTGGGATTATGGGTGTGAGCGCTACACCTGCTCCTGGGGTGGGTAGTTTGTGTGTACAATATAAGGAAGAGAAAGGCTGTTGCCACCACTTCCCCCTTTTGCTCTTGTTGCTTTTGCTGTCTTCTGCCGCCATGAACTGTTGCCCTCTGCCATGTGCCACTCTGCCTTGGAGCCAGCTCAGTATGGACTGAAACTCCTCAAACAGTGAGCTAAATAAACCTTTCCTTCCTTAATTTTGGGAATCAGGTATTTTGTCTCAGCAACAAGAGGGAGGTAACCAAGACACCTCAATTTACATGAAAATTACAACCTCATTGCTATATAAAGATCCATCTTAATTAACAAATGAAACTTAAGCACCTGTGCCTAACTATAGGTTAAATAAGTTAAATAAAATAATTCAATTTGCCCCAACTCTATGCATCTTCCAAGTAATGTGAAAAAATGAAACACATGGATACTTCTTTGAAAGATCTGCTGTGTTCGTATGGATTATTTCAAAGATAAATTCAGCTAAACTATATTAATTTGCATATACTTTCAACCCAAGTATGACTTGCTAGACTACAGTACTTGCATTCCTGTAAATTTAAGTAGTTTAGATCAAGGTAACTCATCCTGGTCAATAGAAATGTAGTGAAATGTTAAAGTTGATTTGTGTTTAATAAAAGTTAAAATTTAAAACAAGTAAATACTTCAATTTTACTTTTTATTTCCCATTATAATGTCCCTTCTTTTTACCTTATCCCTATAGATGTTCTACATTTCTGCTATTTTTCTTGAAAGATGTAGCAATTTAGTCACATCATTTCTTTCCATGCTCCAAATAACAAAAGACTCCAATTTCAGTGATCCCTCACATGTCACGGGAGTTACGTTTCACAGACCCCATGATAGGTGAAGATCCACAAAGTAGCGGCATTAGATTTATTATTTATATATGTTTTAAGGCTTTATAAACCCTTCCTATCCTCCTGTGAACCATTCCCACTCTCTTATTAACCTTTCCCACACTCTTACAGACACTTCATATGCTCTTAAATACTTTCTACACTCCTAAGCCTACGTAATTTTAACGACATGTAAAATTCTGTACAGGCACTCACAAGTGCAATACACTACGAATTGAGTGATGGGGATCACGAATTATGTCGCTGCGTGGTACTGATGTGATGAAGGTGATGATGAGATGAATGTACCGCACGATCAAGAAGAGTGTGAGTTTTTTGACTTATACATAAACCCTGGATTTATCATAAAGCCCACAGCATTCACACACATAATCAGAGCTACTCCAACTTTGGGGCCTTAAATCAATGGGCTTTGGCTTCATCCCTCTTAGTAAAAGTGTGAGATGGCATCTCACTCATGTTAAAAACTTGTTCAGGTTTCTAGCTCCCTTGCTTGGTGATGGATTGGAACATGTCAATCACACACTCCTACCTCCGGCTTTATCTGCAGAGGCAGCTTCTCCATGCAGAGAAATGCTCTGGATTCCAAAGCTTCTCTGAAATTTGTCAAACCGGCCCTGGCTGGCACTGGATGGAACTGGTCTGGTGGGAGAAGCTCTCAACCGTCCTGCCTCTGTGTCACCATCCTCATCTTAATTCTCATTATCGTTGTGAACGTCCGTGCTTTCCACAAAACTATCATAAAGTTCCTTGGCCTTCGTCCAGATGCTGTTGGTATCCAGTGAGATATTCTGCCTACAGTCATTTATCCACAGGACCAATGCAGACTCCATCTGCACAATGGCCTTATTTCGAGAAGTGACCACTTTCTTTGCAGTCTTGTTAAAAGTCATTGTTGCCGTACAGCTACTATTTTTCTCATCTTTCTTTATGTAGCAAACAATGGATTTTTTATCCCAAAATGACAGCCTATAGCTGAGTAGCCTTTACCTTCCTTTAACATGTTGAGAAGTTCTGCCTTTTCTTTCATGGTAAGCATATTCTGCTGGAACTTGGATTCATTGTCAGAAGCCTCAGGAGGAGCAGAATGTTTGGGTGGCATCATAGTGCTTGAAATAAATTCAGACTTTCAAGAAAATTTCACAAAAACACAACACTGCAGAGAAATACTATGTGCAGAGACCAGACATCATGTGAAGTGGACAAGGAGAGATGCCAGAAACAGTGCAGGAGAGCAAAATGACTGCTTCTGTGGTCACTGAGCCAATCAGCACCTAGAATACAGCACTCAGTGGTGTGGTTGGTCGCCTTCCAGTCCACCAGCCAATAGCATGCTGTGTACCGTCTCACCTTGGCAAACATGGGGAGGCTGTAGTGGCCTACTGCATTTCTATTGTGTATAGTACTGTATTAATGCACTGATGAAATATGTACTGTATTTTATTTCAATTTAATATTCTTTTAATATGTTTGAATTAACTTTTTTATATTTTTATATTGTTTTAAATTATTAGGCAAAAATAGTTAAAGTCATAATATTATATAAATACCTGTCTATGGCAAAATCCCACAATATAGCAAAAACTCCATGACCCAGAATTAGGTATTTTTGTAAAAAATCCATGATACAGTGACGCCACAATAAGTGAACTGTGATATAGTGACGGACCACTGTATAATAGTCTCTTCCTTAGGCAGACAGACTTGAATCTAAATACAAATTTGGGGGTAAAAGGATATATTATCACCATTTCTCATTCTAAATAGCAGGATGATAGACCAGATTTCATACTGATATACGACCTTGTCTTTGTTACTTTTCTCTCATTGCTGAGACAAAATACCCAACACCAAAAATGAAGGAAGGAAAGGTTTATTTAGCTTACAGTTTGTGGAGGTTTCAGTCCATACTTGGCTGGTTCAGAGACAGAGTGGCACGTGGCAGAGGGCAAATGTTCACGGCAGCAGAGCACAGCAAAACCACCAGCAAAAGGGAGGAATGGCACCAAGCAGCCTCTTTCCTTCCCTTACATTGTAAACAGCCTACCCCCACCCAGGAGGAGTGTAGCCCTCACACAATCTCCATGCCTTCCTCTTCCACAGGTTCAGGATGTATACAAAGTAAGCACCCTGGCTTTCTGCTGAATCACTCAGCCAAACCTCTAGACTCCCCAAGTTGACGCAATGTATCAACCATAACATTCCACCCCTTGTCAACTTGGCAACCAGACACATTTCTTTAAACCAGTTTCCAGATACAAAGACATGCTTATAATAGAACCATAACAGACCTCCAAATGATATAAGGGAAATACAACTTACAACCTGCTAGATGTCAAATACTCTGAGTTCATGTTCTTCAAAATCAAAGAATGAATTCTAAGGAGCAATGGAGGTTAAGAGTAGGAAATTTATTGAGAGACAGCTCCTGAAAGGCATGAGGGGACCTGAATGGGCTGCCAACAAGTAATCTTAAAGGGAATTTTATAGAGCAAAATCACAAGGTGGTACAATGTGCGACAAAACTCAGAATCATGAGTTGGGTACAATGTGGGACCCAACTCTGATTCATCAATAATATTACAAATAGAGCCACTTAGGTAATGTTGGTCCAGTGGGGAAGCAAGTCATGTACACGGAAAGAGCCAGGACCTTTTTTGGACGAGATGCATCAGGAGGGCCTGGGCACTCACCTGGGTGACTGACTGATGTCTATCTAGACTTTAGTGGACCACGTGATACCAATTATAGTATATTGCTTATCCCCTGGGAGGCACATAGGCTTTGTTCATGTGTCTTTATCTTGAGGCCCGGCCTGAGATGGATGCACCTCCAGCCCCAGTTGTAGTGTATTCTTATTTCTGCACTAATACCCTTGAGGGCCTAGCACTGTCCAACTGCCTACAATATTTCTACCTAATTTAGTTGCCTATAAAATATGTTCCCCACTTGATTTAACTAAGACAAAGCGTGAAGAAAGCTAACAGAAGTATGGCGAATGGAAAATATTTTGTTTTCCTTTGTAACCTCTAGAACTAAAAGTGCCTAAATAAGAAATCCAGCTAAAGAATTCCCTTTTAAGTCTATTTTCTTGATTTTGGTGGTTTTTCTGTTTGCTTGTTTCCTTATGCAGCATAAAATAATGACAGTAAAACCCTTATGACTCCTTAATGAATATCCTTCTTAGCTGATTACTGATGTGACTAAGGGTTCTTCTCTCTAACCCTTACCTACCTTCTTTGATGACCCTCAAAAGATATTACCAGTTATCCTTGAATCTATCTGACAAGTGCCAAAAATTGTCACAAATCCTTCTTCAAGATGTCTATGTCTAATAACTTTGTTAGGTGTTCAATTGTAGAGAAAGCACTTTCTAAATTGGGGCAGCACTGATCATTGCTTGAAACTTTTTATAGTACCTGATAGAATGTATGTATATTAATACACATTTGCTTATCAATCACATGATTTATGTTAAAGGTTTGATATCTGTAGTTAGCTTATTAACACAGCATTGATAAGACAAAATGAACATTACCTAAAATGATGAATTATTTATTCAGTAATTACCAGGATTGTGTTATACTTTTGTCTTCACTTATTAAAAGTTGCTAATAGTTTCTTTTCTTTTCTTTATACAATATTATACCTTTTGGAACTTATTTACTCTTTCAAGGAGAAAAGAGGATATATATATATATATATATATATATATATGATAATTGTACTACTAATTTCTATTAGGTCACTGAAAGAAACAGCATTTATATTGTTTGAGCAATCTTACATGTCTATAACTGGTAATCTGAGCAAATACTTTGAAGATAACAATATGCAATATAATAAGAATTATTAATTTCCTGTCTTTTTAAAAAATTCTGTATCATTTTTATTGCTTTTTATTCTCTTTTAAATTAAAAAAGGAAATAATAACAGATAATAACATCTACTGTATAAAATTCTGATAATCAAAAGACTGCAATACATGCATGAATGCACATACCCCTTTGTACATTCTAATAACTAAATAATCATTAGTAAACATAATGTCAATAACAGCAACAGTGTCCACTAAGTGGGTACCTATGTCATCATGCTCAGAAAAAAATACAAGTTGCATTTGTTTAAGACACCCACTGGTATGGTTTATACACTGTGTCAACTAGAGAAGTTTAGAAGCTTAGCTAAGTGACTCAGCAGTTCTACATCCCAGAGTGTAGAGGACCTGCTCTAGGGTGACCGTTTACTCCAGAATGTTGTTACAGTTGATTCATTGTGTCAACTTGGGAAGTTTACAAATTTAACTAAGTAACAGTTTAACAGTAACTTTGTAAACAACCTGAGCCTGGGCAAGAGGAGAGCAGGGATATGGTGTGAGTACTGCACCTGCCCTGGGGGGGAGTAGCCTGCATACAATACAAGGGAGGAAAAGAGGTTTGCTCTCCTCTCTTTGCTCATACTGCTTTTGCTGTTTTCTGTTGCCTTGAACTGTTTGGCCTTGACCACACCACCCTGCCTTGGAGCCAGCTGACCGTGGACTAAAACCTCCACAAACTGTAAGCTAAACAAGCCTTTCTTTCCTTAATTTTGGGTGTCAGGTATCTTGTCTCAGCAATGAAAGAAGAGTAACTGAGACATCTACATATACTATAAGAACTCTACAGAGTCAACATATGACAGCATCAGATAGACTGCTGATTATAACTCACAAATGCCTTATTTCTTCACTCTATATAATATAGATTAGCAGTGTAGACTATACATAAAATGTAGTAAATGCTTCCATACACTATACTTATCATGATTCTGGACTCTGAAGTCTATAGTATAAAGCATTTTAACCTTAATGTTGGTAAATATATTCAGAACATAATGATGTCTGGTTATATTCAGGGAAATTGTCACTGACATTAACCATCAATCAGGTCCAAAGCTAATGCCTGATATTAGTGAGCTGACCTGAAGAAAAAATTAGATGATGATCCAGACAACTATCTTTAGTAATAATTAATACAGGACTTAATAAGATTTGTGACTTAGAAAATAAGCGAACTGGAATGTTAACACATGGAAACTGCAGTCTTATTACAGGCAGTACATAATTCGAATAAGCGCTATCCTGTGCTTTGTTCTCTCATGGCTTGCTGCTTGTTTGTGCATGAGTCAGTGCTGAGTACAATGTATCTCAGACTGAGACTCACATTTTCACATTTCTCTTGCTTTTTGCCTGTTTTTTATTTGTTTATTTGGATTAAATGTATATATTCCCTACTCAGGTGACACAAATAGGACCACACACCATTGAGCTCCTGATAACAACCATTTCTGGCCTGAATTACTATTTTAAATTTATTTAACAGGAAAAAGGGAAAAGAGAATTTCTCATGGTACCATTTAAGCTTCATTTTGGCTCAATTTCTCTCTTCTGGCTTCCATTCGTATGTATTCTTCTAGTAGTTACTTGAGATGTCAGAAAGTGCTTAAAATTTACAGAACAGAGTTTTGCTTCTGGCCATTCCTGCAGATTCAAAATGAAGCATAAATGTTATCCATTTCAAATGGAGGAAAGAGCTGAGTTTATATTCAATGCCTTGAAGTCATAAATAAAGAAAATAAGTGTTCCCACATGAAATTCTTACCAGGTTTGTTGATGTCATTTTTAAAGGAGAGAAAAGTGGATTGGCTCTAGAGCAAAGTGCTAAAGAACACAGACTATTGGTTCAGATATGTCTAGTTTAATATCTGTATTCTCCTAAGTAATAGGTTAGGCCAGACACTCATATGTCTCATTCATAAAATGATAATAAGACATGAATTGCATTTTGAGGAAGACTTTAAAAATTTCATGTAATAAATGCTTGTTACACTGTATGCTGCATCACAGTAAGCCCTCAATGAATTCTCTTTTTAGTGTATATATTACTAAAGTTTTGTATTATGGAAGTTATATATTTAATGTAGGATAACCTCACTGTATCCTCAGGTTATGCTTGAAGTAGATAGGACTAGTATTAGAGTGGGTATTTTTCAGACAAAGTAGGCTCATTGAGTTTAAGTGATTTTCTTGTGATTATGTAATCTATTATAATGACTATGTCAGGAACCAGGTCTTCTAAATTATAACTAATTCATCTTTTGACTATTTATCACTTCCTGTCTTCTGTCTGTTCAGCTCAATATCTCAGTTTTTTTTTTATTTTAAAGAGAATAACACAAAAAAAAAACCAATAGCAAAATACAAACAAGACAAAGCAAGGACATTAAATATAATATGGACTTTTGAACCAAATGATGGGGATTAACAGGGGTTCTTATACTACATATTGTTATCTTCAATGAAGTTGCTCAGATTACCAGATGTAAGAATGCAAGATTGATCAAACCATTACAGAGAATAAAAAGTATTAATTAAAAAATAGCCACAACAGAGTTTCACTAATCAAGATGGTAGGAATTCATCAATGGTTGTTATATTGTATATTGTTGTCTTCACATCAGTTGCTCAGATTACTAGACATAAGCATGCAAAACTGGTCAAAATATATTAAAAAAATTAAGCATTATCTATCTGTATCTATCTACCTATATCTATTTATGTATCTAGCATTAGTACTTTCTTTCTCTTCTTTCTTTCATCCCAGTAGTTTCTGTTATTTTGATATATGAGGGAATATCTAATATCCCTCCATATAAATTTTTCAATTTCAGCTTTTATTAACAGCTATGTCAGGAACTATTAATACATCACTAGAAACAGCAACATTGCTAATTAGATTCTTACAGCACAAACTATGCTTAAATAAGTATTCTGTAGTCAGCTGGTTGTAACTGAAATATCTCAGATGCTCAACAACAAATGCACAAACCTGTAAATAAATGGTCTAGAGTTTCCTGACATTCACATAAAAATTTGAATTTCTATTTTATTCTATACAGAGAAATCAATTTCAGTTGGATTAGAAACCTTTATGTAAACTGATTATGGTGGTACTTGCCTATGTGATAGCATACCCTGGGAAGCTGAGGAAGGAGGACTGCAGGTCAAAGCCCAGTCTGAGCAACACAGTGAGAGCCTGTCCCAGAATCAAAATTCTTTCTGAAGGGCTTGGGATGTAGACAAGCGAGGAGGTACAAGGTTTACTTTCTATTACTGGAGAAAAAAAGAAGTAAACCACTCAAACATAAAGTTTTAAAATACACAGAAGAAGCATGTAAAAAGGACCTATTTTTATCCTTGGATGAGGGAAGTCTTCTTCAGCACAAAGAAATAGGAAATACTAACGCAACTGAAAGTGTCTCTCTTAATCCAAATATATATTCGGGAACAAAGAGGGAATATGTAGACGATGGAAAAACTCAGAAAACATAAGCGGGAGGAAAAAGACACATAGGAATGTTATATAATGACTATAACACCAATGAAAACAGTCACTGATAATCAGGGGTGGCCAATGAAATCTCAAAGGGAAGTGAGCATATAGCACATCAGCAAAAGCGAAAAACTGTGCCACTGTACCCGACGACAAAGAGCTCTTTCCTACTAACACACAGAGTATAAATTGGAAAAGAATTAGGCTTTATCTAATGAATTGAGGGATGCACATCTCCTACAACATAGAAAAGCCCATGTATAGGTATCCCAAGAAGCATATTCAAGAACTTTTGTGGTGATATTTTTTAAATACTTCAAAATAAAACCACCCAACAAAACATTACAAATAACTCAGCTAGACATATTGTGGTGTCTTCTTCCAATGGAATTTCACATAAAGATAGAAACAAAATAAATAATCAACATAAAACTAAATAGCTAAATCTCTAATACAATTTTCAGTGGAAAAAATAAATTAGAAATAAATATAAGCAGTTTGATAACATATAGATCACAAACAGGAAACTAATTTATATTGTTTTGAGTCATATTAAAACTTGATAAAACTAAATATAAAAGCAAGTATTATTTATCACAAATGTTAGGTCAGGATTGGAGCTAAATTTTCAGGCGTGGTGAAAGTATAAGAAAATAGGCTTGGAGGGAGGAAGAAAGGTAATGTTTTCTTTGTTTGGAGCATAAAGAGCCTTTCCCCGTCCTCCTGGAGGGCCAGGAAGTTCGGTTATGTAATCCCAGGGAGAAGTTACTGGAATGTGAGTTAACTCCAATCTACTTCTTTCAGTGCAACTCATACTATGAGAATGAAGACACTGAGGCGTATTTGTGGTTATGGGGAGCTAAGGGGTCCTGAGGCCAGCCAGGACAAAGGCCTCGACCCAGGATCTAACTGGATTTTACTCATTTGTGAAGAGGGGAGCGGCTTGGGGAAGAGTGACAGTGAGAGCAGCAGGAAGTACGTAAGTGCCATGAGCTGCGCTGGTAGGAGGCCGGAAATCACTTCTGCCATACGCAGAGAGAAGGATATGCACAAAGAGTAATCTTCATAACACAGTTGAGATAGCATCTGATGTTCTGAGGTCAGTGCTACAACTCTGATGTGTAATCTTTCAAACCCTAGGAAGTCAGAGCCTCTATGTCAGGCTCAATCCCAGCCAACAGCCTCGAGCGATGGCTGTACATCTCACTTCATCCCAGCTCAGGTGGGAACAACCGGGCTCTGGGCAATACACCTGCTATCTTCCAAGACTACTGTCAGCACCTGGGCTAGAACAATTTGCTTGGCTTGAAGCCAATTGAAGGCATATGAAAAAGTCCTATTCAGTTGTATACACAGCAATACTTGGAAATAGGGTCAGGCTCAGCTAAAATGGAGACAATTGGTCCTCTTTCAAGGAGAGTCGTCCAGGTGGCCCTCCACATGGAGTGTTCATTCAACAATTTAATTTCATTTAAAAATATTTAAAATAAATCTGTGCTTAGAACAGGAACTAGTATGAGCATGAAGAGATACATTCTCAAAGAACACGACAGAGGGAAAAGTTAGAAATAAAGAAAAAAGCAAAAGAGTCTCTCAAGACAAAAGTTTTTTTAATGCAAATAACTGTAGGTTAATGCAGAAGAATGCGAACATTGCTAGGAGGAAATGGACCAACTCAGTTCATCTGGCCATATAAAAAGTTATTCAACCAATATTTGCTGAGCTTCTACCTTGATGATTTGGATTGAGAAGGAGAGTGTGGTGAAGCAGAAGACAAGTTTGAACCATCCTATATGCAGAACTGATAGATACTTGGTGATACCTTGAAGCGTAGAAGGAAAGAGCGGGTAGTAGGGTGAGGTCTGAGCTCCTCTCCCAGCAGATGGAGCTGCACACGGACTTACTAACACTGGCGAGCTGCACAGTCAACTCAGGACAACCAGAGAGAGGACAGGGTTATAAAAACGATAGAAAACTGTGCTTGCAAGGGTTGAAGAGCACAGACACCCACTGTGCTACTGTGTATCTGCGTGAGGTCCTTAAGCAAGGAAAGAGCCGGAGTATGAACTGGGGGATTTTCAGTGGTGAAAAGCTGTTAAAATAAGAACAGGGAGTGAGGTCATTTAGGACAAGACTTTGCAGTTTATCATGAGAAGTCCCAAGGGCCACATGCTGAAGAACTCCAATATTTAGAAGTGAGGTTACAAAAACGGCTAGAATAAACAGATGGAGAGATAGAAAACTGGAAGTGTGTGATTTCATTAAAGCAAGGGTGGTTCAGGACGATGTGACTAAGCAATTGTCTGGAGACTTCTTCGAGGGTTTGAATCATGACCTAAATG
Organism: Dinomys branickii; assembly: GCA_004027595.1. Classification (NCBI taxonomy): domain Eukaryota; kingdom Metazoa; phylum Chordata; class Mammalia; order Rodentia; family Dinomyidae; genus Dinomys; species Dinomys branickii. The sequence goes on along the minus strand of PVLD010000858.1, from coordinate 184,218 downwards.
ACAAGTGGGAGTCTGAAGGGGAGATGTAACTTTGAATGCCGTTTCCTGAAGAGAAAACAGAAGGCAAAGCAGAAAACTGCACAAACTGTGAGAGAGGCATTTGCCTGGATGTTTGTGCAGAGGTTATGTAACCTATAGGCAAACATTTTATGCACATGCAGGTAAGAAAAGCAGCTGAAATGATTTACATTTTAACTGTTTAACTATTTTTATGTTATTTCACTTTGTAAGGATACATTAGCAGAGAGAATAAAAGTCAGAAATTATAGAGAAAAAGCAAGCTATGACAAAAGATTATCAACTCCAGGTAATGCCACATTGTACTGTAATCCTTATGCATCTAAGATAAAGCTCAAAATATCTTAGAACCCAGATACTATGCAGAAAATTTCCTTCTGCTTGGAGAATAAATACTGATTGATTTGCCTCCTTCTTTTTGACTTACTAAACGCTGACTCGGTGAGACTACGATTTTCTTCCAGAGTTTACACTCTATTCGAATAGAGGAAAGGGGGGTTCTTTCTGATAAATACCCTTTTCAGTGATTTCTTCTTTGAAACACAAGTATTAGAGTTGTTATAAAGGAAAACCAGTGATTATTTTAGGGAATGCATAAAATTCTCAAGTCATGTTTATCAATTCCAGATCCAAATTGTATGCCCAAATGTTCAAATTAAAATATAGTTGTGATTCATCTTCATTTTTCAGATAAACTGCATGAGGTGAGGTGTATGTGTGAAGGTGGATACAGCTGTCTGACACCCAAAGCCTCATGTTCTCCATTTTCCATAAAAATAAAATCTATAATACTGTTATTATCCTTCTCTAAGCCTTTACAAGGCATGAGTGTCAAATATTTGACAATCGAGTGTTCGGTATCTATGAAAGAAATGCGTGGACAACGCTCCTGTCATTTTGGAAACTTCTCAAGAATGGTTACATTTATTGACGGAAAGCTATGTGAATGTGCTGAGCTATTTTCTACAGGGTTTTATACTGTGACTATACAAGATCCAGGAAATGTGACCCTGGGCTTGGTGTTTGCAGCAGGATACCAGAGTCTTCTCCTACTTGTTTACAGACAGGTGTAATTTTAACAGGGGAGAGAATTGTTTCTGAAAACAGAATTCCCTTTGTATTCGCATTTCCCCTTGGTGCAGATTTTCTGTGCTGGCTCCAGTGCGGCCCAAGATGCTCATCGTAGTTCCGCTTTTCTCCCCAGTAGGTGGTGCTTTGAATCTGAGACAGACAGTCCTGGCTCTGCTCCATCTGTGCCCTCGCCCTAAAAGCCATTCTTCAAACACGCATTTGAAAAGAAACTCATCTGAAAATCTACTTGGCTTTTCACAGCAAATCCTCAAATACATCAATAATGAGGAAATACTAGCTCTGAGTTTAATAATGGTAATGCCACGTGGTTTAAAACACAAAATGCAAAACAATGACTGCAGTAATGCAAAGGGAATTCTGTACCCCTTGTTTCTGTGCTTGAACATTTTCTAATTATTCCTTTGTAGCACAGCACAGCTACCAATGAGGCTTTTTTTTCCATACGGGATAGATTTCTGTTCCTGATGTGTTTGCCAAGTTTTCCTTCACAAAAGCAGATTCTCAGGACTCTTGAAAATACTCTGAAAATCTCTATCACTGTACCACTTATGCACGGGAATCATACTTATCTTCACAGAGTTCTGTGCCTCTTTTATGATGAAGAAACATGCAAAGACACTTTAGATGCCAAGTTGCCTAAGGTATGGTTTTTGCTGTATGACTTGAGAGCCAAAGTTTCATCTCTTCCAGAGATCAAACATGTGAGAGAAGAGAAAGAAGTTAGTTGGAGTTGGGGGCATCAGAGAATAATCCCTTAAAAACATGGAGCTTGAGCACTCTGAATACTGAAAAGGGATCAGAGGTAAAAACCCCTTTCTGATCATCTGCTGCCGTGATTCCTCCTGTTTCTCTTCCCCGCCACACCAGGACAGAGCATAGAAACTAGAAAGCTCTTCCCCAAAGAAGTCATAATAACTCAACTCCAAAGCGCTCTGTTGAACCGAAGTCTGCTATACCATGCCCCACCTTTGCACAGAAGAGGTAGCCATGCAGGCATTCTGTGACAACCCCTGTCCCATGCTGTAGTGTCAGACCCTAACTGCAAGAGGGATCTTACCCAGGAGGAAGAATGGATGCACAAGGAGGCCAAATGAATCTGAACAGAGGGGACTGCTGAGGTTCTCCACCAGCACGCTTCTTGTTCGCTCCTGTTTCCACATGGCTGCCCATTCTTCACCAAATAAAAACAGACTGTTTCCCTGGATCCTAGGAGCTTTGCTCTTTAAGACTCCCATGTCATGTAAAATGTTCATTAAATGAAATTGCTGTAGATTTCTCCTGTTAACCTTTTGCTACATTAGTGTCAGCCACACTTATGAATGGGGAAGAAAGGTGTGACGCCTTTGTGCTACTTCAGCTTTGAATTATCTTGTACCATGAATACCACATATGGTTTAGGTCGGGGAAATTAGGTTGAGGCGGGGAGGAATTTGGATTTAAAGTGATCTCTGGTCTCCTCCACACCTAAAGCCCATGCAAGGGGACATCCTCTTTTTGGTTCTGATGCTGGAGATTGAACTGTGTCACCAAAGGTTTCCATTGTTTGATACAGTGGATCACTAAGTCCCTTCACTGCCTGGGTTTGGCTTGTACTTACAATCCTTTGCCCCAGTCACCCAAAGTACTGGGATTGTGAGTGTCCAACGCCACACATGGCTAAAATCACGGTGTTAGCTCATAGTCATTTACTCCTGTCTGATAAGGCTGCTGCTTAGTATTTTTCTGCACATTTATATCTTACTGGTTATAAATATAAACGAGTTCTGTCCAGTGGTTCTCAGCTTTGCATTTCCTGAGCAAGACTTGCTTTGTCTCCTGTGCCTTGCAACCCGAATTTTGAATTTGCAATCTGAGGCTTCTTATTTAATACCTATGTTATGGAGATTCACAGATAATTTTGAGAGCAGTATATGGCATCTTCAAGAAGTTCCATACTTCAAAAATATTTTCAGAAAACGAGATTTGTGAAATTCAAGTAAGACAGTGTATTCTTTCTGGGACATATTGGAAACATGGGATTTCTTTAAACTTACTCAAGTGGAAGGAAGGCTAGCACACTGATCCTCCAAGTGACCAGTTTACAAAAATGAATATGTCTGTTTCTTTCTTAAAATGAATCTTATCTATGCAACTTGTGTATCATTCACTTTAAATGTGACGGTTGAATGGAGATGGAATGCTTTGATATATTAAGCGGATTTTTTTTCTGACTTGCAAACTTATTTTCTTTCTGAATGCAGAACAAGCCTGTGTTACACTTCCGCACTTGCTTTGCTGTTACATTTGCTGTTTTCCTGTGCTCCTGTGCTCTTACGTGCAGAGTTTTAATCATTTAAGTGGCATCAAACACATATTCCACCACAATACCAAAAAGTGGGAAGCTGAGTTAACACATCACTACATGTACGCACGGATGAATGAGCCAAGCGTTCGGCTCAGTGTTAAAACTAACTGCCTGGTGTGAAGGAAGCCCTGCACGCGACCCTCGGGCTCATAGGTTCACACAAAACAAACAACGATGATGGTAAGAGTGGTAACACTAGTACTAACACTAAGAACACGTTTCCGGTGGCCTATTTAGCTCTAAACCTTCCTGGATCTGTTGAACATTAAATATTTTTCCTGTGACTACCGAGGAAGACAAAAACAAAGGAAAATAATATTTTAAAAGATGAATGTCCTGTTTTGCTTCTGCAGCTTCACCTCCACATTTTTCAGTACTTTAACGTGTTTTCTCTGGGTTTGGAGGGATAGCTGCCTGACGCCCAATGTGTAGCACCCTTTCTCTACCCCAAGTGGCAAAACGAACAAGTAAAAGTAAAACAATTAGGACAAAAATATAAACTGTTTTGAAAATATGTCTTGTAGTTTGGACAGCTGGCCTTCTACTTTGAGCCCCAGAACTAATTATGATTGTCTACACAGAAATAAGCGCATGGTGGACAGCACAGGTAGAAATACGCCAGAACACAAATTTCAATTTTCTTCCTCCAAGCTTACTGATCCAAATAAGTCACTCTACCACCCTTGGGAGGGAACAAATGGCAGGCAGAAAAAGCTCAGAACTTCACCCAACTGAAAAAAAAACAGACAAAACAAACCAACTGTAGGAGGAAAAACCCCTCTATTAGTACACCAGATATGGGTTTGCATAATGATTTGTGCACAGCAATTTCTTAGTCAGCCAGGCTATGGAGTTGATCAGTCTACCAGAATATGTTATAGAACTTTGGTTCTGTAGATTGATTTACCCAAATAAGAGCTCAGTTTTGGCAGAAGAGAATGTTAATTAAGTGATTCTGTGCCCACGGTTGAGAATTTATTCTATATTCTATTTCCAATAAAAATTATTTCTAGTCAGTTTCATCCTAGAAGACCTATCAGAAATTCTTAGTAAGATTAAATTTTAAGGAGATACTTCAATAATAAAATGCCAAAATAAGGATGTCAAAATTTGAACATAATTGTCTTAAGTTATTAAATTCTCAGATAACATTAAAATTCTAATACTATATTCCTCACAAATTAAATTTCTAAGACATTGATTTGGGAAAGAATTAAATCTAAAATCAAAGTACTTGATTATAAAATACCCGAAATAACTTCCTCATTGTTTTGTAATTAATTTCAGTCTTTTTATAGGTGTTGTCGGTGGCTGAATTGAATTGGGATTCATTGAACAGAAGCAGCCTCTGCTGATTTACAGCATACTCAGCATTTTTTCAAGATTCTGTAGTTCTAATATTTTAGTACTAAATCTCTATTTTACTTTTAAGGATTGTTTCCCTTTCTGCCTTAAATCTCCATTCCTTCAAGGCTCTACTTCCAATAAAGGGTTCTGTCAATCACTCAAATGTCCAAAGAAAATAGATCTTTTTTTTCTATAATTTATTTACCATCAACCTCCTTTCAATAAGCAAGAGCTGTGTGCCACTACTAACTCCCCACGTCCAATCAGAAATTATTCTGTGACTCTCCTTACATCAATTGCCGTGTGTGTGTGTGTGTGTGTGTGTGTGTGTGTGCGCACGCGCTTGGTATACTGGGAAATGAACCCAGGACCTTTGCGCTGAGCTACATCTCTAGCACCATTTTTTAATGGATTCATTTTTAAATTTATTTCTCGTTGCGATGCTGCCCAGGCGGGGCTCAAACGCAGGGCCCTGCTCCCTCAGCCTCCCGGGGTTCTGCCTTCTCAGGCCCGGGCTGCCGCTCCGGGCTCAGCATCACTGATTGAGCTTCACTACATTCTCACGTTTTCCTGCCTGTGTTCTTATTCCAGACTACAACTACCCCTTATTCGGATTAGTGAGAGGGGGAGTAATCATTCCTTTTAGAAAACAGGACATGTTCTGATACCTCTACGAAGCGTCATTGTCCGCCTCGAGTTACGGGACGTCTCTCGTCCATTCAAGCGGTGTCGCGCTGCAGGGCCCTCTCCCGCGGACTCCTCCGGCATCCTCCGTCGTGATGAGCCCCTGCAGGGCCCTCTCCCGCGGACTCCTCCGGCATCCTCCGTCGTGATGAGCCCCTGCTCCCCTCCGTCTTCGCCTTTGCTCCCTGTGTGCTGACCCATCAGCTAATTTCTCTTACTCAGTGCACAGCAGAACAGGTAACGTTAATTTTACCGCTTTTACCTCTTTCCTTCTCAAATGCTTTCTTGTAACTACTTCAGACGCATTTTCTTCCGTGCCATCGATGTACCATGTTACTGTACCTCTTCCCTCCACATCCTCACATGCAGTGATCAGTTATCAGCCCTTACCCACGGATTACCGTGACCTTTATGATGGGGTTCTCTAAGTGTTCCAATTATACCACAATGTGGCCAGTCTTTCCATTTTCTAAAATACTAGCTTAAGTTACAATTATCTCATCTGAATTACTATCAGGCCTAAGTGATATTTTTTGTCAAAAATTTTGTTTCAGAATTTTAGTTTGAAATATCCCAGAAACTCTCACCCTATTTTTCCTGATGGCTGCCTTTAACACAGATGCAGTACAAAGTCATATTCAGAAACTGAAATTATTATTTCTGTGTCTAGTTTGGTACATATGTCAATAGCTTTGTACAACTTATCATTGGTGAGCATGCGTATAATCCCCGCAACACTCACTATGTGGAATAAGGGTTCATTCTTAATACCGAAAATGACTGCGTGTCATTCTTACTTCAAAATCACATGAAAGCTCCCCTTGTGTGCATACGTCCCTCCTTTCACATCTCCAGCTGCGTCTACATCCACACCTGTGCCATCCATACCTGTATCTATGTCACCTGCCCATCTACACACCATTACCCGTCCACTTCCGTTTCTTATCACTTACATTACCTCGCCTTATGCACCATTTTTAGTAAAAGGCCTGTAACTTTCCTAGAATTCAAGGTCCTAGAGGACTAGTTCATTGCTCTGTACTGTCATGTAGAAGCTAGCCAAGCACAGAGAAAGCACTCGTTATGTAGTCAAACTAGTTAACTCAGTTTTCACAAAGCAGCTAGAGTAATTTATCTCAATTACAATTTTAACCACATAATTTTTTTGCTTTGAAATTTCCAACAGGTCACTGAAGTACTGTGGTTCTAGTTCTTTAATGAGTTATATATACAAAGTTTTATGTGATACAATCCCAATGTATTTTCCTAATATTAAAACTTATAATCTTTGCTTTAAGCACTATATGTCTGTGCTTCTGAACTGCCTACTATTCTGGAAATGTGCCTTCCTACCTTTCCCAGACAGTTCTTGGAATGTGCCAATTTGTCTACCAGGACTATGCACTGTTATTTTTAAATGTTTTTCTTAAGACTATGTTTAGTTGTCAACTAACAGGGTTGAATAAAAGTCCCTTTTAGGAATTTCAACAACAATTCTGACCTCTGCTGAACCATGAATTGGGTTTTGTACATTTATATTAAAAGTGCATGCTGAGCCTTCTGAGTCTGGTTGCCTATAATAGAAACTCAGCAGAAGTATCTAAAATAGATAAGTTGATTTATAATTTCTGATTATAAACTGAAATTTAGGAGAACAGACATGTGATTTTAGCCATGACTTAAGAATTTCAAGCAGCTACAAACTCTATCTCTAGGTCTATGCTGTGTCTACTACAAACTAGACTAGCAAAATGGATCCATCTTTACTGAAATTTCCCTCCTTATCCATTTTGATGCCAAATTCACTGTCTGTATAATTGTATTTGGATTGTGTTACAGCTACTTGCACATTGGTATCCATATCTCTAGCACCAAGAAATACTTGAACAGTGTCCATCAGTGTTCCAATCTGTACAAGAAGGCAAGCTGGAGGAAAACTGCAAGATGTATAGCCATTCAGTGCACTGTGCCTTTTATCTGTTCTTTTCTGTGTTACTACTGTATTGTAAGTAGCACTGCTATTTTTTCCTTATTGTTATATCTTCAGCACAAAACATAGTGTCTTAGGTATAAATATTCCTTAATAAATAATAGAAGCAAAATGCACGAGAATGTTTGTTCATCTTACACTTGTACTCAAAATTTACTGAATCACAGGGATTAAAAATCCTTCTTTTATCTGTCCTAGCAGAACCATTGTAAAAGATGACAGATGGCTGCCAAAAGATTATACTCAACTGGCTTCCTAACCAGGTCTTTTACCCATGGTGTGAGTCCAGTTAACTAAAACTGGAGAGCAGGATACCACTGAAAAACTCACAGAGAGGGAGACACAGTGAACTTGATTTCCAGGAACCTCACTGCTATGATGATATCTCACTTTGTCAGAAAATCACTTTTAGGACTCAGTGGGGCCACTTCATCTGGATAACACTTTTAGACACATTTTTGTTCTCATTACATCCTTGAATTTCCTAATAGTATAATCTTACATCTCAGATAACGTTTAGGCAACTTATGGCCATTAGTCTGCTTTCTTCTGGAGTCTTTTTGGTAGAAGTGACGAAGTCCGCTCAAATTATCTGAAGAGAAAGAAATGAAAAAGCCAAAAGAGAAACAAGTTGTAGGAGTTCTTGTGGGAGGCGCTGTTGTTTCCGTTTTCCACTCAGTAACGATCATTTTCAGATAGGATTCCCCGCCATGAAAGCCCTCCCAACTGAAAGCACTCACAGAAAGAAATAATCTCAGAACTCAATCGCACTGATCCCGCTTTGATCCTACTCCAGTATTTTAAGCACTCACTGTGCTTGCCCAGCAGAACGGCGCTGATTGCTGTGCTCTGAGACACGCATCCGCCCCCACGCATCAGGAGTTGCGAAGTGGAACCAACACCCCCAACTCCACCGGGCTTCCTTGCTGTGATACCTTCAGGACCAAATGCACTGCCTTGGACGTCATGCAGTCTTAATAAACAGAAATTACAGAGTTACTTCTCAACAGAAAATTGAGGTTTTATTTACTGGGATAAAAGCAAAATGGCATTGAGGAGTAAAATAAATATATAATTTTTAGCTTTTATTTTTCGTGTAGAAGATTTTTCTTTATACTTTCAGACTCTGGAGGAGAGGGAACGAGGAATTTGCATTCCCTTTTCCACCTCCTTTTTGTGCACTGAGTTCTCTCCTGTGTTCCCTCCTGGGCTGCTCCCCTTTATCCTCCATAATTTTCTCTGCCTCTACAATGATAAGCAGAAACACTGAAATGGCACCCAGGATGTGGAGGCAGATTTATTTACATTGATGGGCATTGATTGGGATCATTCTCAGAGTACCAGGCCCCAATTTCTGGTGGGCTGGGTCTTTTATATGATGCACAAGCAGAAGGTTCAAAGCAAAGGTGAGACAGAGCAGCCGTGTTGTTTGTCTGATTAGCCAGCAGGGTGAGATCACTGCTTAGAAGCATAGATTAATATCATTAGTTTATGAATCTTGGTACAATCAGACATCCTGCACATTTAATTACATTCTCATGGCCACAGGAATGAATCAAGAAAGTAATTACAAAGCCATGAACGAGTTCCAGTGCAAGACAGTTTCAAAGGAATGAAATTTTAAAAAGAACAATTTCTCTTGTACAGTTTTTCTCTTCCACTTCCACAGGCATTTATGAAGAGCTTGAGCAGAAAATCTTCCTTTCCAGCCTCACTTGGTTTCTACCACTGAAAGCCTGGGAAAGAAGAAATACACAGTGGGAAATGTAGGCTCCTGATTCTCTGTTGAGTTGGTTTGTGTAGTGGGGCAGCTGGTGAGACAGGGAAGAGGGGGCAGTCTGCCCTGGGCAGCACCTTTCCTTGGCGGCATTATTGGCTAAAAGGGAAATTTAGAGTTGAGTGCCTACTTCATTGTAAAATGAAAATATTTAAAAAATAAGCAGTAATGGTTTTAGAGGTCATAATTCAGCAGTTCAAGAAAACTTCTTAAAACTATTGTTAGCTTTGATCAAAGCATAGTAAAAATGTATACAAATCAGGGGCCACATTCACTCCAGAGAAGACATGGGTGTTCTAAATGTCATCTCAGAACTGGTTACTGTTGAAAAGTAATTAGGTCCTTTTAGATGATTATTTTGAGTCAATGGATTTTATGTAGAATCAATAACTGTTATTTTTTAATTACTTCAGTAAAAAATGCATTAAAATACTTTTAAACGCAAATGGTGGAAAGAGAAGAACAAGTTCTGAGTACATGACAGAGATGAAATGTGAAACACGATATTAGATTTCAATCATTTTGCAGGGTATAGTGCAAATTAATTTATCACTTCCACAAATTTACATTCTAAGTATCTGCCATGTGGTAGAAGTATCTAGGGATTACAGTATGCCTACAGCTGTCCAAATATACATGCATACATGCACACACACACACACACACACACACACACACACACACACACACACACAGAGCCCTTTATTTCACAAAATTTATATTTTAGTGAAAATGAAATTAGATGTCCAGAAAGCAAGATTGTACACAACCAGTAACAAATAGGGAGAGATGGGTCCAGTGAAGAACGGGTGTTTCTGTACGTCCAATGTTCATTCTTCCTTCTTTCCCATGAAATACCTGACTATGAAATTTTTGTTCTAAAAGACATTTTTTCTCTGAGGCTTTTTCTTTGCTATGTGTATTCTGAAGTAAGTCAAGGTGGTACTTCTCTGTGTAGGGTAGACTGATAACACCTTGTCCTCTGGCGTTTTCTTTGCAGATTATATTTTTATGAGCACTTGTGTGCACCACCCTTGTCATGGCGCTGGCGCATGCGCACAATGCATCCTACTCGCTTTTCCACTCCAGCTCCCTCCCCTCCTCCTCTCCCCCCATCTCATGGCTCCCCTCCCATTTGAGGAAGCCCCACTGTACCTCCCCACGTCCCATTACATTTTACTTTGCTCTTTATTTATAAATTGAGCTTTTCATATAAAAGTTTTCTTAAGAGCCATATTAAAAATTGCATAGCTATGCTTTAATAACCACTGAGAAACACGGAAAAGCTTTTCTGTTTATAGGCAAAACAGGTTGCTCCAAATTCCTGCATGTCATTTTCCACCTTATTTCTCCCGACCTTGTTTGTCTCACTGAACTTCTTTCAGCTACTGGAGGTAGGTTCTGCCTCTTCCGTCTGGATCAGGAGGCGATTGTGGCGTCAACTCTCCCTAGTTTTTCAGATTTTAACTTAATCGTTGCTTATTCTGTCAGGCAAAAATCGGCAAACCGCTGCACACATGCGAACGTTCACCTGTTGTTCTCCATCATTTCACGTGGAGTTATAATTATACACGTCATTTATTTCTTTGTGAGGTCCCAGTGGCTGTGACACCAGTGTTTATACGCCTCATTGTACCCATACGGTACTCTAAAGTGACGCACCAGCAAGTCAGAGAACAAGTGAGGCCGAAATCGAGACTTAGCAGCAAAGCAGTTTTTATGCGTTGTGTACAACCATCTCTATTGACCGCATCATAGCTTTCTTTGTGGTGACTATTCCTTTTCTGTGATTCCTGACACATGACCATTCCTAGATTCCTTTACTGCCCAGTCTTACTTTGCCATTGACACTTCTTTAATAAAGGGCCAACTCTCTTGCTGGGCACTGAAGCCAGTTGATTTTTAGGTCAGGCTTGGAAATTTGAGAGCAGAAAATACTAAATTAGCACATGGAAATTTTTTACTTTTTGGAGTTTTTGGTGTTTTTGAGAAACTGTCTCAAAAACACCAAAAACTTCAAAAAAAAAAAAATTTTCCAAGCTTGACCTAAAAATCAACTGGCTTCAGTGCCCAACCTCCTGAGTGCTGGTATTATAAGTGTGAGCTGCCATGCCTGGCTAGGTAGCACCTGGAATTTAAACAGAATCTCATCTTTAATTTGTTTCACTTGCTGAAATTTGCGATTACATGAAGCCCTCTCCAAGAAAGTGTATGTAAAAAGAATAACCCGAAAGCATGCTTTTGAAAACTTATCTTGAACCCGAACTGAAGTCATGAATTCCTCACTGCGGCTGTCAAGTCACTGCTACAAAAGGCTGACAAACAATCTCAGAAGATCTAAGTGGCAGGCAATATGAGGAAGTTTGGACATTCACAAAACTCAGCAAAGGACAAGTGGTGGCAGAGAAGAGTCCTGACATATGACAGAACACATAAATAAGGGTTTGGGAAGCAGAATTTGGTGATACCATGGAAATGAGACTAATATGCACTAGTAGGTTTCTGTGAGAGGGTGAAATGTCAGGCTTTCAGGTATAGAAAGAACATGCCAGCAGTCAGTTTTAAGTTGGTCACAAGAAACAAAGTACTTTAGCATGAACTCGGAACACAAGTGAAAAATTATTAGGGACTTGGCCCAGGGCCACTAATCTGTGCAGGGGTACAAAAGGAATAAAACACAGGCGAGATATGTATTTCAGTTACCAGGGGAACTGGGGTGCTCAAGGCAGATAAAGGCCTAAGACCACAATGCAGAGAGCCCCTGGCTGTTCTCAGGTGTGCAGCTTTATCGCAGGGGCTGCTACTGGCTGCAGGAAGTGATGGAGTGCACTGCTCACGCAGGCAAGGCTAAAGGGTTTGGAGAACAAAGGACTTTTGGAAAAGCTCACAGGAACAGGTCTTGGTTAACTAAAAACCTGACTATCTGCTAAGGGAGAACACTGAGCTAGAAGGTCTGTTCGCTGGCCCTCGGCTGTAGGGTTCTCCTGCTTTGAGATACTAGACCATCACAGATCATTTTTGGTTTTGATTAGGCCTCCAGACAGGTCATTTAGGCCTCAGCCAGGTGGATGATTCAATTTATTTTTATGTCAATTTATTAATATCAATCATGGTCTGCTTTGTACTGCCGCAAGCTCATCCTCAGCAGAAAAATAGTGTGGGCAGTAACGGAGAAAGCTGCTAGGAAGTTGAACATAAAACTCCTCAAAATTTGTTCAAACTTTTGTTCAAAGACAGTCATAAAGGGCTGGGGATATAGCTCAGTGGAATAAGCGCCTGCCTAGCAAGCACAGGGTCCTGAGTTTGATCCCCGGTACCGCCAAAAAAAAAAAAAAAAGCAGTCATAAAGCTAATGATTATAAAGAGGAACACAGTTAAGGAAATGTAGATATGCAGAGGTATTGCATTAATAATTTTCCACAGATACATTTAGCTGTGGAAATCAATTATTGATTAGAAATATATTTATTTTTACCCTATTACTGTTAAAGGTAATGTAGAATTAGATGTAACACAATACATAGAAATCAGGTAAAAACCTGAAGGGAAACCCAGTATTGATGGTGACAAAACATTTTCTGGAAACAGCATCACTTAAGTGAATTGTAAAGAGTTTTAAACAGAAAAAAGAATAAGTATAATCACTATGAGAAGAAAACCTGATACTATAAAAATGGAAAGTATCTGAGCTGCATAATTAATAAGCCTCAGTCCATGGATGGAGAAAACCCACCCAACAGCTGGAATATACATTCATTTCAATTTAATGTCAACAAGTCTCAAATAATTAAAAATAGCTATTTTATCACGATCCAATTAACCAAGACATCTATAAGTAACTGTGCTGGGCAAACTTTACATTTAATTCATGATCCAAGTAATCCTTAGCAAACTGAGCAGGAAATACAGAACTGTCCTTCAGAAGATTCTATACTATAGAATCCACATCAAATAGGTAATTCATGTGAATTGTGAATATTTTCTTTTTGAGAAAAATGAAAATGCAGAAGTATCTGTTAATTTTTCTTTAAAAGTAGGCAAATCTTTATCATATATTTGAAAAGCAATTCAAATAGATATTTTGTTTATTTTTTTCAGGGCTTGGAATCAAACACAAGTAGATACTTTGTAAGCAAGTAAAATAATAGATAAACAAAGGAAACTATACTCCAGAAAAGGACATATGAAGTGTGGCCAAACACTTAGTGCATGTCTAAATTTTAAAAGATTTATTGCAATCAAAGACACATTGCCATGAACGCCCCTCAAACGTCCCCGTCTCTTCGAGCACGCTTATCCCAGCGTTCTTGGGAGAGTGACTTTCTCCCGAAAAGAGGTTTTTTGTTGTTGTTTCTAAGACATGGTTTTGGTCTGCAGTTTAGACTGGCCTTGAACTCACTTTGTAGCCCAGCTTGGTCTCAAACACAGCGATCCTCCTCTCTCAGCCTCCCAAGTGCTGAAATTAGAGTCAAGAGCCCCCTCGCATCCCCCACCTCTTTTTAAAATTTTAAACAGTCACCATATCTTTCAATCACCTCTTGTATATTAAACAAGGGAAATCTCAGGAAACGGGGGAAAGTAAACATCTGAGGGAATTCAGAGATAAGACTAAAGCAAGGTCATGCCACTAAGAGAAGGACAAAGGGAAACAGCAGTGAGACAGCACTGCACACCTATCCACGGGGCTGAAGCCGAAAGCACGGACTCCACCGAGTGCTGAGAAGTACATGCAGCAACAGGAATTCTCCTCCCCCGTTCTTCAGACGGAACGCAGTACGATGCAGACGCTCCGGAAGGCAGCTTGACAGTTTCCTACAAATCCAAATACACTTTTCTTGTGCAGCCCAGCAGCCATGGTTGTATTTAGTAAAAAGAGCTGAAAATTAATACAAAAATACCAATACACTGATACTGATCATGCCTTTATTCAAATCTATCATATTCTATAAGCAGTTAAGATGTCTTTATTTATTTATTTATTTATTTTTTTGCGGTACTGGGCATTGAACTCAGGACCTTGTGCTTGCCAGGCAAGCACTTATTCCACTGAGCTATATCCCCAGCCCTCTTTTATTTTATTTATTTATTTATTTATTTATTTATTTTAAGATGTCTTTAAGTATGTAAAAATATTTATCTAGACAATTTAATATTTTACGTATTCAAAAACTGACCTATCAAGAGAAGACATGAAAAAACATTGAAGGCAATGACTAAGTTTAAATGTCAATCTGAAAAGAGCTACATGCTGTCTGATTCTCACTTATATGATATCCTTTGAAGAGGCAAAGCCTCCGAGGCTTTTGTAGGTAAGTGGCTGCAACTAGAGACCATACTCACAAGGGAAATAAATCAGAGCCGCGTGTGTAAACATCACATTGTCTCCTGGTGTACGAGCCTCAGAGAGTAAGTAAAACTCAAAACAAGTAAGAGATGATATGAAAGGGAAAAGAGTTGCTCAAAGGAAGGAAGAACTGGGATGAGGGAAGGAGAAAGGCGTAAGGCCACGTGTGCAGGGGTAGCTGGGACCACCGCTCTGCTGGTGCCTGGTGGCGCACTGAAAGGAACAGTTAGGGTTACAGTTGTTTGTGTTTTGACCAATTCACATGCTTAGATCTGGTAAAGTGAGCAACTCATCTGAAGACAACAATGTGCAGTGGAACAACCATTGGTGAATTCCTGTCATCTTGTCTAGAGAAACTCTGTATTATCACTCATGTTTTATTTAATAATTTTTTTATTACCTTTAATGATTTGAACAATCCTCCATTCTCACATCTGGTCATCTGAGCAATGTAGTTGAAGATAACAACAGATAATATCACAGCCACTGCTAATCCCTG
This sequence comes from Dinomys branickii, assembly GCA_004027595.1. Taxonomy (NCBI): domain Eukaryota; kingdom Metazoa; phylum Chordata; class Mammalia; order Rodentia; family Dinomyidae; genus Dinomys; species Dinomys branickii. Next base: position 169,123 of record PVLD010000858.1, on the reverse strand, counting down.
TCGTTTCCTTTTGAAATCCTGCGTCACATTTAATGCGCCTGCCTTGATTTGTTTATGTCTGTGATGTTGGGGTGCTGCTACTGTTTTTCTTTTACTACTTTCTTTAAAATAAAAAAGGCCAAACCAGGGATACAACAGTAAAATCTTGAAAGTGTGAAAGCCAAAAGGAAATTACAACAGAGCACTAACTTGAGCAAACAAGAAATAGAAATGAAAAACGAGTAAAATAGTAAAACTATCACTTCTTGTCCTATGTAAAGTGAAAACCGTGTTAAAAGCAGTTTCCTGAGTGACTGTGGATATCGTTAACGGTAAGGGAGAAACAAAAACATCGGAGCAAAGTGCACTTATTTAAATTAACTTAGAGTTTTACTGAAAATGGTTTTGATAATTAAAATGCAAGTTATGATCTCAAAATCAATTACTAAATCACTACAAAATACATAGAAAAATAATGTAATTAGATGAAAAAACTTCTGTTTGATAAAAGAGTACAGTGGAAATAATATATGAATATATTTGCTGAGATAATAAATAGCTAAAGAAATTTGTCCAAACAATATTCATAATTATATTACATGTGAATAACTTAAATATCCCAATGATAAAGCAGAGTGCACAGAAAGTCAGATATAAACGTATAATATCCATAAGACACACACTGTAGGTACAAATACGTTTAAAGTAAAAGCATACAGAAGTCATTCCATGAAAAATCAATAAGATCATAGCATATTATCAGAATTATAGACTTGTTACTATAGAAAAATAGAAATTGTCACAGCAGCAGGTAAAGTGCACATAACAGCAAAACTCGGGGAATAGGAAGAAAAGAATGACTAAGTGAAAAGGAGAAATAGAAAATCAGCAATAATGTCATCATTTAAATAGTCCACAATTTATAAAATATCTAGATGAAAAATGACAAGGACATGGAAGGGTATAGCATATACCAACAATAATGTTAGTAAAATTAGCTCACTTTGTCCACCAAAGGGACTAGTCAGCATAAAGGGAAGAGCTGCTGACTTTAGCCGAGGACACACCCTTTCAAGGGTCCACAGAACACAACAGATAGCAAAACTACCTGTGATACGGTTTTATTGTTCATTTCTCTAACGACATGTGACAATGAGCATATTTTCATATATTTCTGGGCCATTTGCCTTTTGAGAGAAGTATCTTTACTGATCCTTTGCCCACTTTTTATCCAGTTCCTTATTTTCTTGCTGTTGAGCTGTTTGAGGTTCCGTACATCTAATATATATAGTTGTATATATATAATATACATGTATACATATACATAAACCTCTTTATATATGTTCACATATTTTCTCCTATTCCATAGCTTATCTATTCATTATGCTGACTAGTCCCTTTGGTGTACAAGATTCTAGGTATCATCTCACAGTGTTAGAGTGAGTATTATGAAAAGGACACAGATAAGGAAACAGAATTAAGGGAACTCTCGTACGTTGTTAATTGGAATGTAAATCAGTAAGGCAGTGTGGGAAGCAGTGTGGAGATTACTCAAAATATTGAAAAAAGAACTAGAATAGAATAGCAAAGATTAATGTAAATAGGATAGACTTCAGACTTAAAAGTAGTATCATTTCCAAGTATATATCTTAAAAAATAAAATCAATATTTTGGATAGATATCTGTACTTTCGTTCACTGCAACATTCACAGTATTATTGAAACATCACCAAATTACATATCCATCAATAAGAGAACAGGTAATAAAAATGTGGTACACGTACTAAGTGGATTATGACTCATTCTTATAAAGTAAGGGAGTCAATCAAAAATTTTTCAGTTTTCAGACAAATATGGGCACAGAATGTGCTAAATGAGAGGGCAGGCAAATAATGAGAAATACAGCACTATCTCACTCACATTTGCAGTTAATACGGTGCTATTGTGTCTCCAAGTTCAAGTGTGGGGAAGTTAATCACCAACATTTCTTCCCAGGGAGTAGGTTATTAAGAAAACGGGGTCCTGGTGAAAGGGTGAGTTTTTCCTTTTCTCTGTGCGTACCTTTCCCTCTGGCCTGTGTCTTCACCTGATATAGGGCTCTAGATCTTAACTGTCTCAGTTCCAGGACTGTAATCAGCAAGTCTTTGCTGTTTATAAATTAGTCTCAGGTTTTCTACTACAGCAACATAAATGGTACTAAATTAGAAACTTGGTGCCAGAGAAGTAGGGTGTTGTTTAGAACAAAAATGTGACAATGTGAGAGGGACTTTGGATGCAGGCAATGGATGCAGGCTGGAGAAGTGGGGAGCAGTGGGCTAGAGAGGTGTGGAGCGTCGGGCTGGAGCAGACTACAGTGTCACTGAAAGACAGTTAAGGGTGATTTTGATAAGGACTGAAGAGCAGAAACGAAGAAGTCTGCTAAATTTTACAGACTATACCTCGGACAAGAACTTGGTGCTGAGAACATAAAGAACCGAGTAAGGGAGTTATGGCTGTAGCTCAGTGGTAGAGGACAGGCCTAGTGTGAGCGAGGCCTTGGGTAAAATCTGTAGCACTGCAAGCAAACAAACAAACAAACAAATACATAAATAAATAAATAAACCAATAATAAAAACTCAGTAGAAGAAACAACAAAGAACCCAGTTAAAACAGGCAGTAGACCTGAATAGAAATTTCTCAAAAGATGTGTGAATGAGATGCTGAGGATGTGGGGAAGAGGGAACCTGATCCTTCACTGATAGGAATAAAATTAGTTCTAAGAAAATGGCATGAAGAACCTCAAAACATTAAAACAGGACTACTATGTTCCATCAACTCACTAAAATTAAAATTTAAAATACAAAGGAAATGACATCAGAATGTTGGAAAATATCTGTATCTCCTGCTTATTGCAGTACTACTGTTAATTACTACAACGTGGAATCAACTTCGGTGTCCAACAGCTGATGGTTGGATAAACCAACTGGCCCACATGCACAGATGGAATGCCATGAAGCCATGAAGACATGTGAATCTGGCATACAAATTCATATTTGCTGATAAAATTTTAGGTGAATGTTTTTCACAGGTTTAATAAATAATTTTAAATTCACAAATACAGGAAATTAAAAAGATACGCTATTTTAGTCCATTTTTGTGTTCTCGCCTCATAATTTTGCAAAATGTATTGAGTGCTGTTTAGTCAGTAAAGAAATCCATAAATATATGTATTAATTTATCATATTCAAGATTTTTACTTTACAATTCATTCTGAAGTAAACATATTACTTACTATGGGCCGTCTATGGAAGCTATATTTTTAACATTTTTTTCTTCAGCTTAAATGCAAGGGGCTACAAAATTCCTTTTCTTCTAAGTAGATATCGCTTACTTCAACAATTTGTAGAATTCCCTCAAAGACTAATAAGATCATACCATATTAATGGAAGCAATGAAATATGACAGTAAAAACCCTTTTAAATATTAGTGCCATTCAAAATTTATGTAAATAGGACAAGAGTAAGATTGTTATTGGTTTTTTCTTAGATAAATCTAATTTATAAATGGGGTAGTATAGCATTTTTAAGGAAGATAAGTGTGTAATTTTATTGTAAATGCCTTTTCCTTAAAATAAATAAGGACACATGCTGAGAGTATGTAATTTCATTGATCATAAGGCACTTAACCTGCTTAAAAATAACTATAATTTGAAATATATGCTATGCTTTTGGAAATCAACTAAATAATTCCTAATACTAAATATTAACTTTTACAATTAAATATACAATACTTACAAGAGTAGAGGTCTTCATAACTCTTCTCAGGTATTTTAAAGCTGAGCTATTTTAAGTGTCACATAATTTCATCTCTGAATGCAATGGCTGCTCTTGAGGAAAAAAACAAGTCAAATAGAAGTTATTGAATATTGCTGGCATTGAGAATTGGATTTCCTGTATATTAAAAGTAAATCAATGTGAATATGGGCTATAAAAAGATTTTTAAGATAACAAGAAAGTCACCCACAAAGGACAATGCAATGTAATAACTGGCAACCTGAACTAGGCAAGAGATGCTTAGATCAAGTTTGTCTTCTAGGTGCTTTGCTCAAGATCATTCTGCCTTAGTATTTACTAAATGCCAGAAACTGCTCTTATTACAGAAAATACAGAGATGAATGAAATGCATATCATGTTAGAGAATATTAACAGATAATTTACCATGTGACAAGTGTTGTAGGTGTATGTATCAGGCTCATTTGGAATAAAATAATAATTTTAAGTTTATGGCAGCAAGGAAGAATATCACAGAAGCAGTGTGGAATAGCTGTCCTGGGAGAACATCTGGATTTTTCTTGGTCAAGAAAGATGTGCAGAATATATAATTTGAGCTTCTGTAAAAATATTTTTAATATTAACTGAAAGTGCATTAGATAGTTTATAAATAAAATAAGTTCCTACCTATGGCATACAACCACTCAGTGGGGTGCTATCAGAAAATAAAGTCTGTATCTGTAGACCTTTCATCTCAAAATAAATTCAGAGCAGGAAATTACACAAAAAGTAAGACTAGTGTTGATGACTGAATAAATTTGTTAAATTGTTTAAGAAAACATTGCAGTAATAGAATACAATAAATGTTTATTTTGTATTATAATTTTTCATGTTACAAATGCTTATTATGGAATATAAAGAACTCTTTTTGGAATAATTGAACAACTTAATGAAGACATACACTATTATTTAAAACACAGTTATCCCACTGAGAAGTGATACATTAAATGACTAAGTACATAGAGGATTGAAATCACAAAATCTTTTCAGCTGAGTTTTAAAAACATAACAGAGAAAAAAATTTCTCATAAAGAAAAAGATACTGATGTCCTAGGTAGCTGAGAGTTTGAACAGGACAAAAGGCGGCTGAAGACAAACATTGCATCAGTGTCCCTAGAGACAGCCTCGGGAACACCCTCAGCGTTGGCACCCCCTGTACCAGGAGTTACTTTGGGCTACAAAGTGTCAGTGAACTTGAATAGTATCAAATCCTTCTTTTGTCTCAGTGTCAGAAATCTCCTACAACCTTCTTCAATTATTCAGATACAAGCACTTATTGTTTTCAAGGTTGAGGAAGTGTTTTTATTATAAAACTTTATTTCAAATAAAAACATCTTATAATTTAGAGTATGTCAACATTTTTGAATTACATGTGGACTATTATCACATTTAAAATTCAAAAATCTATAAATTTAAAAGGTCATACACTATAAACTACATTTCTCATTTATAGCTATATTGGAATATAACTGATAACATATTGTGTATATATGAAACCTCTGATCTGATAAGGTCTAAATTAAGAATACAGTCAAGAAAACAGCACCAATATTTAAAACAATAAATACATCCCTCTCCCCACAAATTTCCTGTGGTCCCTTTTCACTGTTTTCTTCCCTTGTCTCCGGGAAGTTTAGCCCACCTCTCTTTTCATAATAGCCATATTGGATGTGTCCCACCAACCTCAGTCATCCCGAGCACTTCCATTGCATCTAGTTAGTACCTTGAAGCTGTTCTATTGCTGTTCACTGTAAAATTCCCTCTTTAACAGCTTTCAGGTACCTTACATTTAAAAATAAAATCTGTTCTCAAGGAAAGAGAAAAGTTGCACTTTTACCCACATTTAAGAATTAAAATATAAATATCACTAATTATAACTCTGACTGTTATGCTAGCATTGTAAACTTTTGTAACAGGCTGAAGCAGCAGAATGAAAATCTCATTGTAATTTTTCAGTAAGAAACCACTGTGCCGTGTAAAGCAAACCACAAAGCGGTGTCTTGGTTTTCACATCTAGAACGCCGAGAGTGTATGTGGTCCAGGTAAGGCCCATAGGACAATGGGCCTCAGCTAGGACAGATTTGTGCTGCTTCACACCTGCAGACACAACCGCCCTTGGCAATCACGTGCTGTTCCTAAAACACTTAAGCAGAGAAAGCACACCAGAGCAGTGAGAGGATTAGCAGCCCACAAGCCACAGGGAATGATGCCCAGTGGTTCACTGAGGGTGCATAATTGATAGGAAGAGGCCATAGATGGCTACGTCTCCCTGTCGTGTTCACCTTTACTCTGCATCAGCACGGCCAGTGGGAACCGGTCAGTGTCAAAGGAATCTCCAGTGACTCACCATTCCTGTTACGGCTCTCCTCGAGTTAACGTCATAATCAGCCCTCGTTTGCAAACCGATCCGTGAGAGATGATTGGCAGGTTGGGGCGTGTGGTGTCAGCAGCAGATATAACAACCTCCCTGTATGTGTTCTCCTTCTCGGGACAACCGCTGACATCGTCCAGCTTCCCTTCACAGATCCCCATGAAACAAACCAAGGATGAATGCTACTATCTCTGATGAGTGGACAGAGAAACTGAGGTGCCAAAATAGCAAGTGACAACCTTGAGGTTACCCTAGTGATGAACATGTGGAATGCTGCTTGACTAATGCTTCGTGTCTTCTATGTATAGCAGCTAGAGAGATCTTACCAAATACCGCATAAAAGCACATCGCTCCTTTTAAGTGACTTTGTCCCTACATTCTAGACACTTTTCCTTGACTTACAAGAAGCTACAGAAAATAGCCTTTGTCTGTCTCTCCACATTCATCTCATACTTCTTATTCTGAAAACTGAAATTGGTGCCTTTTCAAATCTTACAATAGACACACACACAGAAAAATGATATTTTCCTCAAATGTTAGTGAAAATTAAAGAGACTGCTCATGGTCCCTGGAATTTGGTCTAGGACGGTGGGACACGTACACTACACGCAACCTTAAGGGTGGAGGGTGTCGCTGTTGACACAGATCAACAGTAAATCCTTTTGTACCACGCTATTGTGACGTGGTTTACTTGGGAAGATCTTCCCTGGGTTCCTTATCGTTCTTTCTATTTCCCAAAGGCCTGGGGCTTCTCATCTTCAAGGTATGTGCATGTGTTATTCCTTCTGCCTTGGACAGTGGCTTTCTGGATGCCTGTGCAGTTCTCTAATAATACAACCCTCACATTAAATATCAGCTTGATGGAGACTTACGTCTGCCTCTCAGGAAAAAGGAACCTCTTTGTCAACCGGGCCACACCCCCGCATGGCTTTCCTTTCTTCCTGCTATTTATGGTTTCCTGAGTTTGTCCTGAGTATTTCTTTTCCTCTTTCGTCATCTTTCTCCTGTAAAATGAAACCTGACAAAAAATGGTACCTCGTTTATCTTGTGTGCAGCTGCGATCCTGGTGTCTGTTACATTTTCTGTCATATAAAAGGTGAATAAAAGTGTTGAATATATTGCATAAACTCTATAATTTGTAGAATTCCTACTTTGGAATAGTGTTTGTGATCTTTTCAAAAGAAAGTGCCCGAAGGATGGTGTACAGTGCTATAGTCACTCCACTGAGTCTTAACAGGTACGGATTACGTTTCCACACTAAGACGGATTATTTACTGTGCCGTGGCCTCATAGATCACGGAAGTGTGTGAAAGAGGCTTGGGAAATCCATCTTCAGCAGGAAATATGTGGACCAAGTCTCCAGGATAAATTCACATTCCCTCTCTGAAGTCATAAACTCTTCTGAAAGACATTATTCACCTCCACAATCTCCACAAGCTTCCTTATTAGACTGACTGCAACACAAACTGTAACGGAAGGTCCTGTCTTCTCTCCATAGTTCTAAGATACCTTATTCTTTATACAGATATGAAGGTTTAGATCAGTATGTGGGCTGTAGTGGGTAGACTTACAATGATGGAAATCAAGATTATTTGATACTAATCTTGACTTTGTTCTAACTAGTACACTAGGTAAACTTGAAAACTTCCCAAAGCTGACGGTCAAATTTAAATGTAGAGAGTAATGCATTAAACAGAAAGGGTGTGGGAAAAGAAGTGAATGTGCAGAAATGAAACCTTATAAAACCTTTACAGGTATAAATGAATGCAATGCTACACAAGTGCAAACCCGTCCTTACTTCAGTAAAGTAGCCTATTCTTTCTCTTTCTGCTATAAGTTTAATTCTAGGCAAGTTCATAGTATAATTATTTAAATTTTAATTTGTTCCACAACTTCATGCAGTGAGGTATAATTTACTTTTTTAATTGTTCAGACTACCAAATTACTAAAACTTGAGAAATGAAAGAACTCATCAAAGTATTTCAAGAGAACAATGAAACAGACCTAACAGTGTTAACACAAAAGGGGTCTGGCACAAAGTGCACCTGCCATCGCAACATCAGTTTGTCCTCTTCCATCATGCTGCACCACTGCTAAGAGACAGCTTCGTTTTTAGCACCATGTTTTGCAGGGATATTTGTGTTTTAGGCTGTGTTGATCAATTAATTTAAAGTAAAGCAATACATTTCAGTGTACTTAATTTCTACCAGGGTGATATTGGACTATTATTTAGCCTTACTCTGCATCTTTCCTCATCTGTAGAAGTAGATGGTCATTTTAGTCACATCTTTTATATATCTGAACTAATTTAATAAATTTAAATTATTTATTTATTCAACAGGAAAAAATGCTTTAATAAGAAAGTCAGAGGGAAGGTAAGAAAGGACACCAGCTTGGGTAGCTGAACGGCCATACTGTGATACAGGGTTTCCCACCATGAAAGACAAGAGGTCAGTTTTTAAGGGTTAGCTGGGAGGTGGGATCCAATGGATCATTATTTCAGTCCTGGTGTCACAGAGCTCGAGTGTTTAGAGCAGAAAGATCATGTTCCCAGGCAAAGATTGTGTCCTTCTTGGTGGTGTCGGTTATGTGAGGCTCTCCATTTTCCTGGGACTCACTGATGCGGGACAATGGCCGAAGACTTGGACTAGCTGAATACCCTTCCAGACCCCTCATCTTGGCCTCATCAGACTTATAATGGAGGCAGGAGGAAGACCATACAAACTTAGGGCTAACCAACCCTGCCTGGCCAACTCCTCCACAGACATCCCCTAACTGCTCAACACACCACTGTGCAGAGCCCAGAGGAGATTTGACACAAGACTTACAACAACATAGGAAGCAAACAGGAGCCAAGCTTTGTTCTGGCTGTAGTTACCTATTCGACCCAAGTGAAGAAACATGGTTCATAGCAAAAATGACTTTTAAGTCCCTCGTTGTCCCAGAAAAAAAAAATAAGTCATGTTTTTAAGGAGAAACAAGTTAGGCCCCAGGGTGCTGCCTGTCTCCTGTCTTTATGGTGGTCTCTGACTACGGCATAACCGCATCATTCCTCCTTGAGGGACGTTACCCTCTTTAATCTTACAGAGGAAGAAAAAACCTTTTCTGTTTCCTTTTATGAGATTCACTCACTATCTGATTATACTTCCCCGTGGTGTGTTGCAGAATGAGTGAGTATCAAATTGAAACTCGCTTTGCTGTTAAGGATGGTCAGTGCTTTCAGAGTGACTTTGGGGCATGGGAAGAGTCTTTCGGCTTCCTCAAATCTTTGCCAATTGTGTTATCCTTCAAGATGTGCCGTGGCCACGCCTGAACATGTAGCTTCTTCTAGAAAGATGGGGACCTTTCCCTCATGAGTGACTGTCCCTTTATTATAATGCCCGTTGCGGGGCTCCTTTCCTCCGGGAAATCTACTTGGCTTGTTCTTTGTCTCAGTATAGATGCAGGGGCTCCTCAGAGGGCCCTCATCCTGCCTTTGCAGTACAGGGGTCAAAATATTGGCTGTTTTCTTAGCCGTTTTGTCTTCCTTAGTTTTTGTCTCCAAGCCTTGGTTGTTGAAGCCCCCAAAGGCCAATTAGAGTGGTTTTAAAAAGAATTCGCAGGCCTTAGTCCTACTGTAATTTCCTCTGGATGCCAGGAGTGACTGTTGTAGTCCCTCTATCTGCTAGAGAATGGTCTATCATCTTAAAATACTGTGAAGTCATAATCCTGTGGAACATTCACATAACACAAATGCAAAGTCTTACAAGTAACATGTGAAACAAAGATAATAAAAGCACAAATATAAAGGAAAAGAAAAGAGAAATCCAGCTAGCATAATAGCTTAAAAAATGTAAGTGTAGTTTTTTCAGAATAAGAATCCTTTTAAGTAGAATGTATTTCTTACAGATGGGCCTCTTAGGTAACTAATTTTGGGATGTACCTTATTTAGGCATATGTAACACAGATCCTAATACAGTTAGGAACACCACCTAAAAACCTGTCTGTCATTATAAATAGTGTTGGTTCAGGGGAGGGACAACCACTAGGTCAACGTATTTTACTTAAGCTCTGTATGCTCAGGGGATACAAATGCCTTTAACATACAAAGTGCCAGCAATAATTAGTATCACTGTTACATAGAAGTTTTTACATATTATCTTAGCTTTTAAAAATAAAATTTAGAATCTATGGCTCAGCAGTATAGCTATAGTCATTTATGTTGTGTTTAATATCTCTACTTAACAGTACTGACAAAAATCATAGAAAGACTTCAGATCTTAAGACATTTCATTACAAGCATGAATTGTTGTTTCTTATAGCACTGTCTAGCATTATTAGACACCTTGGCCCCTTCCGTAAACCTAATATTCCAAATAATCACATCTCATTAATCTGATTACATCGTGCTCTTGTTTACTATGCAAAGGCAGGATTCATTGTTCTGGCAACTATTACAGTAAATGTGTTTCCTTCTGCATGCAACTTCTAGGCCGTTTTTCTGGAATTGTTTCTCCTTCTTCACCCTTTTCTGGCTGTTCTTCTCCTTCTCCATACTTCCCTACCTCTGGTTTGCTATGTTTTCTAGGAAAACATGAACAGATATTTGATAAGGTTTGCTTAACTTTCCATAGCTCTCTGCAATGGCTGTCCGCTCAGCCAAGCACACAGTGTAGGGACTTGTGTGACCACTGCACAGCTGTGAACCACTGTCACGTTCTGAACACCCTTTACCTTGTCCCCCTTGCCTATGCCTTGTCTTCTGCTGCGCGCATAACACAACAGTTCTCCTGATGAAACTGTTTGGGAGATTTTGTTACTTTCTTTTTCATTTTGTTGGAATATGTCATGAAGGTGGAGATCTTCATAATTTTTCAGAATCAAGATGCATAATTCTTCAACTATCAAGATGATATTTTTATGCACATTCTATTATTTGATCCCAAATTGTTCACTGATTTTGGGTAAATGTCGATTTGCTGTGGCATAAATTTGGTCGGTGTTTGTGGGCGAGTGGAGACCTGGGAGAACCTGTTCTGCGCTCACCCACCAGTCCCCCCTCCGCCTCTGCTCTGTCTCGCCTCGCCTCCTGCTCCATCTGCTCTATCTGATCCCACTTTGAAGGGGTCTCAAACACTGTTTCGCTGTTTTAAATTTTTTATTGTACTTGTAGCTATTTCCTTTTCCAGACACTTGTTTACAAATGCATACGATGAGGAATGTGTGTATGCATGTATGAATGTGTAAGTAAGATATGTTAGCATTATTTTGAAGGATTTGTAGATTTACCTAAGTGATATAAGAAAATTCTCAACTATCTTTAATTGTAGTAGCATTATTTTGAAGGATTTGTAGATTTACCTAAGTGATATAAGAAAATTCTCAACTATCTTTAATTGAAAGCCTCTTGTAATTTTCTTAAAAGCTTATTAATTTCTCAGACATAATTAAACAATATAGCTTCACTGTTTCTTCTCCTCAGCTTCCACTTTTTCATTAACATACATTAATTGTACAAATTAATGGGATTCAGGGTGACATTTCCACACATATCCTTACTGTGCATTGATCGAGTTCATCCATTGTTGTGTTCCCTCCCCCATCATGGTGCCCTCCCCAGTCCCTAGCAACCAGTCTTTTAATTTCTGCTCAACTTACTTTTTTATTTTTTGGTTTTCGGATGTGAACACTATTCTAGCATCTAGTGAAATGTGGTTGACTGATACTAGAATCTCTTGGTGATATTTAAAATATCAATACACAGATCAACCCACAGATATTTTGAATTGATTTTTCTATATAGAAAGGATAAGATAGTTACACTTAAAATATCTTGTACTCATATTGCTCAGGTTTTTTGTTTTGCCCATTTTAGTTGTTTTTAAAAAGTTTTGGTCACTATGCTTTTACTGCAGTTTAATAACCACATACTGAATTCTTAATTTATTAATTTTCCTACAAAATATTTTTATTATGTCATCTTAAAATATACTTTATTTTTAAATTAAGTAGTAATTGAATTCATCATTTTCAGAATAAATAGAATAAATATTTAAATAATAAATAAATAAATAACAAATAAATAAATACATCATCTACAGGGTTAAGGCATTAGTAGCACAAAACAGTGTTTCCATTTCCATTCCTAAGGAATTAATTTGAAATACATCTAATGTTTTCATCTGTAAGGCAATGAAAAGAGGGATTTTGCTTTTGTGTTGAACACATCTATTTTTATACAATAGCTTTCACTTTCTATTACTTGTAGTTGGGCGATTTGACATTCCTAAAGAGGAGACACACTCAGCTTACTTTGCACTATTTCAGTGATATTCCCCTACAGAGATGCTCTTCTTGGTTTGGTCATTGTGCATGTCAATCAATAAGAGAAGAATAAAATCTATTATGAGAAGGTGGAACTTTAACCTCATTAATAATTCAGAGAAAGTATCACAGATTCTTCTAAATATTACTGAGCACTGAATACAAACCATGCATTTTCCAGTCACATGTAGCTTTCTTTCATGAATGTCCAGGGCTGGCCATTCAGAGACAGTATGTAGCATCTTATTTTTCTTTTTCTATTTTTTCTTTTCTTTTTTCTCTTGGTGCCGGGGATCAAACTCAGGAACTTGCCTTTACCCCCAACCCCTTGTTTTCCATTCAAATTGTTGAAATTGAAAAGAGAGGCTCATTTTCACCATCAACTTCACTTCCTTACTGCTTACAAGAAAAATGAAGCATCAACTATGGCCTGAAAGTCCTGTCCGTGACTTAAAGGTTGATTGCGGCACCGAGGAAAAGCACATTATGAAGGAAGATAGCACAGGCATAGGGGGCACCCGGAGGGCATTGTGTGGGAGGTGACATGAAAACAGTGTAGGCTGACGGGTTTTTGAGAAACAGAACTAAAGAAAGAAAGGGAGAAAGTGCCAGTTTAATTTTGTTCTTACTGAAACAAGGATTATTCCAAATGGCCAGGATACACGTGACTTGCTCTAGAGTAGTTGTTAGATAATTCACACATTCATTATCTGCTATACAATGCAAGATGGTGAAGAATAAACAAATGATTATTTTTACATACATATGTGTATATATATTATATATATATAAATATATATTCTACACGCACTGTATTCTGTACATGTATAGATAAACTCTCATGCGGTGAAGCTGTGAAATTCTTGCTTGTTGCCATAGTAACTTAGTGTGGAAAATGGCCCCCTGAATACTCTTCACCATTTTTTCCTATTCAGGAATTCTACCCTATAGCCCTGCTCCTACTGGTCAGTAAAATATAATTTTCCAGTTTTAGAAGCCGTAGCAAAGCCACTAAAGAAATACCTAGTTTTGTAGTGAAATTAAATTGAGCACTGTGAACTCGTCTGTGTTCTGTTGGGTGGTAGTTATACAGATGATGAATATTCGCTGATTTACCCTTGTGTGAACTATTACCAATGTATTTGTTTGTGCCTATCTCTAAGAAATAATTAGCCTCTAACATATGATATTCTATCAGCTCTTGCAAAAATTTATTTCCCTAGTCTAATTTTATTTTATGCCATGTCACGAGAAATAGAATTACCTTTTTAACCACAGGGGTGTGTCTGTGTGTCCCATTTTCCAGATAATGGTCTTATAATTAAGTTTGCGGTAACTGTAACAGAACCAGGTCACTTGAAACATTGGATATTGAGTGATTGCAGCAGTTTCAATATAGTGTGGGGATATAATCTGTGCTCACCTAGTACCTGCAATTGTGAAGATAAAGCAGATAATGTAGATGTAGCTCTTGACTATTTTTAGTCACTTGAGATCAGTGTCACTCACTGGAGTTCTAGGTTACATTACAGACAGCTGCTCTAGTCAGCCCTTCGGTGTTACAGTGGAGGGATTATCAGTATCAAGACAACACCGTGGGCAGGGTGGAAAAGCAGCACCTCAGGCAAATTCTCTCTGAAGGAAGAAGGGTTGATCACATTTAGACGCTAGTGCTTCGTAAGAGCAGCTTCTCTGGGAAAGATCAAATAGAATCCATCTCGGTAACCAACTGTGTTCAGGAAATATCTGAAGTAATGTTAGTGGGATGCTCTGCGTACTCTATTAAAAAGAACTACTTGCTTATATTAGAGCATTCTAAGTAGTATGAGTAGGATACAGTTTGAGTTTGTGACCAAAGGGTTCATGTGCTAGAAATCTGGCCCCTAGCGCAGTGATTCTGGGATGTGGCTGAGTCCTCAAGAGTCAGGGACTAGTGGGAAGAAATCAAGCCCCTGAAGGATTAATGTTGGTCTTGTGGATCTAGTTCCCTGGAGAATGGGATGTTGTGAGAGGCTTCTCTCATCATGCCATCTCCAGCCATTGGGGCCCCTCTGCCTCGGGCTCTCACCAAAGATGAGGAGAAGATGGAGCCCCGATGTCCCGCTGGCTGCTTCAGTTTATTTTCTTTACAGTTTCCCAGCACCGGGAATTTGCTTGTTTTGGCACTAGAAAAAGAAAGCAATGTACCTAGTGAATAAAGAAAATGCCAAGAAATTTACTAAAAATGACAAAAAACTGTAAACATTTGGGAGGTCACATGAAAATAAACTAAGCATATATGATGTCCTAATTTTCCTTATGTGTTTATTGACAGATATAATTTCTGATGTTGGTCTTAATATTTCTTTTGTATTGTCTTTTTTATTCATTATCTTTTTATTATATAACAATTATTTACTATGTAATTAGATTTTATCTACTTAAATTATTGACAGACAAAACTGGCATCGTGTTCTACGTATGAGCCAAATATATATAATGATTATTGGCTTGCAACTAGACTTACAATCCATTTTGATATTTGTAACTTTTTTTATTGTTTACTAAATGGAGAGCACACCGCGCTGGTCGTGAGAATGCATGCATGAATGCCCTGGATCTCAAGTAGGCTATAGAAAGCCTTGGTGGGAATCAGTCTGACTCTCTGAGACCCAACCGAGAAGTCACGAGAATCTGAACGAGTGCAGCAGAGAAACACAGAAAATAGGAGAGAGAATGAGAAAAAGAATTTCACCAACTGCTATCTTGGATCATCTGCCATGCTCTTACTCGATTTTTATAGGAAGCTTACGTAAAGTATTCCCTACAGTTTTTCTGTAAAGCATCGGGCCCCCATAGCTCGCGTGACCTATAGTGGTGGCTGTGATCAGTAAAGTTCACCCATGTAACAGAATGACTCATTTTGCCTTGAGCTTCACTAATTCTCCCTTATGTTCTCATCAAATTATTAAGAGGATCTATTTTCTCACATAAAATGCCTGCCTTTAGATGCAAAAGTTAGTAGCTTGGTATGGCCTGAAAGATCACTAGAATCTAATTTTTGACAATTTGGATATTTTGATGATGAAGACATTTTATGCAACTTATAGCCCTGTGTTGCTGAGAAATGTCTGCATATGAACAGCAAGGACTAATGAGACTAATCAGCAACTGCCTTGACCCCTTTCTACTGCATACTTAATATAACAAGAAAAACAGCACAATTCCTATTATAATAAAGAGTCTGACATCTGCTCTCACTGTCATCAGATGTAAAGCTGTCTTGTGTGTCCCCACTTTTCCAGGTATTGTGCTATTCTTTAAAAACTTCTTAATTACTTTTTATTTTAGCTAGGTAACGTGGCAATGCCTAGAATCCCAACCACTCAGGAGGCTGAAGTAGGAAGAATGCAGGCTCAAGTCCACTTAAGCTGGGGAGCCCTTGTCTCCAAAATAAAAAATAAGAACCTTGGGATATTACTCAGGGGTACAGCAGTTGCCTAGTATGTGTGAGGCCCTGAGTTCAATTTGCAAGACCAATAACAATAACAATAATAATAATAATAATGATAATAATTAATACTTGTTAAATAAATATTTAACTAAATAAATGCATTTTCAAATGTTTTATATTTTATAAATTCTTAAAGTAAGTACAGTTAACTGTATAATGAATTTGCATGTATTTACCAGCTATTTTCAGCAACTATCAAACCTTTGCAAGCTGATTCATTAATTCTTCTTGATCTGGATGTTTTTAAATTTACTGCGATGTTTAAGGAAAATCCTAAACATAATGTAATCTGACTGTAAATGCTTGGATATGTGTATGTCACAAAAGTAGCTTCTTTATGCCCTGTTCAATTAAGACTATACAACAAAATTTGCAATAGACTTGTGCAATTCTATTATGCTACCATATTCATCTATCAAACATTTTCTTACCATAATCCAGAACATAGTTGTTTGTACAGCAATATTTATCCCAATGTTCCTACTGTAATCTCTGTAAAATGGTTCAAGGACAAGCACTGGGCTTATTTTATTTCATCCCGGGAAATTGTAGGGAAAGTAGATGATTAATTTTAAACTCCTGTTCCCAAGTGACCCTTTGAATATCATTCTATCCAAACAAACACTAAAATTTTATATTCATAAAATTATTTTTGTTTTACATGTATATTTCTAGATGTGCTTTAGTATAAATAATAATACTACAAATTGTTTTTATTTATGAACCTTTAGCACGTAGTACCGTATTCAGCCCTCAGCATTACTTTATGAGGTCACCTCCCTTGCATCTGCAGTGAAAGCTAAGGCCCGGATTGCCTTCCAGAATGTTACAATAAGGAACTCTACAGACTCCCACCTAGCAACAGAAGCAAAGGTGATAAAAAAAAAAAACTTGTTAAAGATTATTTCAACATTATCTTGAAGGAACCCAGCAAATAGAGACAATTATTGAAGAAAATCGACTAAACTCAGAAAAACCAAGTGACTGGCCCCTGAACCACAAACCTTCCCTCTGCTTGAGCCGCCCTACTCTCCCGAGGCCGTGCCTGACTGCAGGTGGATGTGGCCAAGATATGGTTGTCCCCCTTAGCTTTCAGGTAAGGAGCCCACATTCCAAACAGAGCAGCAGGACTCCGCTATTCTCCCGTAAGTTGAAGAGGTTAGATTCCTGCGAGCCCTTCAGAGAACTCAGAAGCAGTCTTCCTCTAGTGAGTGCCTATTCCTAGGAACGAGTCTCCATCCCAGGTCAGACAAGGTAAGAACAGGGATGCGTCGACCGCCTAACCCGAGCTTGCCCGCAGAGCAGCTTCCTGCCAAAAATGAGAACTTAGATTAATCACCTGCCCTGCTCTACCTTTAACATTATTACTAGAGAATGATGCTGGGAAATCACCTGATAAGAAGTCACAAGAAAGAGAACTCCACACCTTCCCCAAAGAACTAACTTTATTATAAACAGTACGGGAAGGTGCAGCCTCGGTCACTCTGGAGAACAGAAGCTCTTCTGAAACAAAACTGAGCTGCGCTAGTTCAGCAGAAAAACAGGGCAAGAGACAGCTAGGAAAGCTGCTAGGGTTTTAAAAAGAATCATCAAAGACTGGCCTCAGAAAATGGTTTCTGCCCAAATTAAATTTGATCAGACTGCGGAGCCATTTATGCTCGAGGGCATTGTCAGAGCCAATAAAGTAATTAGTTCATAATTAGGGAAGCCTGATAAGTAAGGTGTAATACTAAGTGAAATAACTTCACAGAGAGCTAGCCAAAGAGAAGCCCCTTAGAACCGCCGTCCTTAGAACTGTCATTCAGGGCCTTTGGCGCACACGCCAAGCTGCGCCCTGCGATGAGCCACAGGAGAGGCGTCCGCTCGCCGCTGTGCACTTCACCCGCACGGCAGAGCCATGTCTCCAAACTAGTGCATCGGAAACGGGGCCCGGTGGGGCAAAGCCAGTCAGTGCCCAGATTTCTCAGTGCTCAATTTTTAATTAAACAGTGAAAAATCCAAGAAACAGAAGTCTGTGATCCATGCAGGAAAAAGAGGAAAGGAGGCAGACCACAAAATGTGCCGGTGAGGTGGAGTGGACATTAGAATACAAACTTCAAAGGTACCATTAGAAATATGGGGAAAGAACGAAAAAGACACACTAAAAAAGTAAAGGAGGTAAAAAGACAATGAGTGATTGGAGAATATTAATGAAGTTGAAGAATTTCTTGAAAAGAACCAAATTAAAATGCCAGAACTGATGTGCACAATAACGGAAGGCGCACACCACTAACTCCAGGAGCTTAACTGGAAGCGCTTGAGCATAGATCTTCATGGGAAGAGAAAAGAATCTGTGAATTTGAGAGATCCATGGTGAGGCAGAAACATGAAAAGACAGAAACAGAATGAGAAAAAAATGAGACTCAGAAATGCAGGATCGCTTTAAGTACATGAGGGTTAACATGAGTATCAGTAAACAAGGAGAGAAAGAAAGGAGGAAAAAATTATTTTTAGAAAACATGGCTAAAAACTCCAATTTTCCGAAAACATTTACCTACACATTTAAGAAGTTAAATGGGATGATGTAAAGTGATCCACTCCAATACATCATTATAAAAATGTTGAAATCCAAACAAAGAAACCTTTGAGAGGAGCAAGAGAAGAAAAAACTAATTATGTACAAGCAAATTCCAGCAACATTAACTGCTAATTTGTCATCAGCAACAACAGAGCCCAGAAGGTAATTGGATGTTGAAAATTAAACTGTTGAAAATTAAAGATAAAAGCATCTATAGCTTGCCTAAAGTAATGAGATGATGAAAGTTTAGAAATGGAAATTAAGCCTATATTTCCATTTTATAGAAGTGGGTATTGGAATCTGATAGGTCTAAAATTGCCTAAGGTCCTCATTTAAAATAAGATTTCTGTACTATAACCTTGAAGATTCTTATCCTCAATTTAGAGTGGATGTAAGGAATTTTCTATTAATATGCTCCAGAAGTAATTTTGATGTAGGTGGTTTGAAAATCGCAGTGCAGTAATACAGTGTAATAAAGGAAAAAGTACACCTGTAGAACGTGGAGAAGGACATTCTTTAGTTACTCTTTCAATGTATTGCCTCAGGTCTGACCAGCCTTGATTGTTGGGTCCCGGAGGAAGTCTAGCAAAAGCATTGTAAGCCTCAGGATCAACACTAAATGCTTTGCGGGAAGGAAGGTAACATAATGGCTAACTAGTCAACTCTTGGGTCTATGATAATTGAGTTGTACTGTTCCTGCTAAAACGGTTGATATCCTCCCACTAGCCCAGTTGCCTCCTTTGTTCTTCTTAATAAAAGGTTACTGAAAATGCTCTTCGAGGCTGCAGTCCAAGGGGCTGTAAGCCCTGTAATCCCCATATTTTTTCTCTTTTGTATTTCTTTTTCCTCTTACTTTTCTATTCAACCTAGGGTACCTCGTTCTTGGGACCTGTTCACCCTAGACAAAAACAGATTCAAGAGCTACAGTAGAGCACACGTGCATATTTTAATCTTCATTCACCACTGCTTGACTGTTTAACCAGAACAAGATGTAGAGCTTCTTGTAGTCCTAATTGTCTTAAGGTTAAAAGAAAAAGAAATTATAATATATTGCAGACATTGCAAGAACTAAATAAAATTTTACTAAACTGACTCACACATCACTAAGGCTTTTTCTTTCCTCTGATGTCCCATATTTTGCTCATTTCACCTTATTTCTGCTGTTACCATCTCCTAAACCTGTAGTTACTTTTTATCTCAAATTGGTAACTTGATAATCTCCATCTCTGCCTCTAAGTTTCTCTTTCACAGCTGGCTGTCAGTGGTGGTCTGTCATCAACAAGTTATGGATGATGTCTGGTCTCCAGAAGAGAAGCGAATTATTTTGTACTATAGCACATTGTTATTTTCGGGTCAAGGAATAAATCTACTGTTTCCACTTATTATGGGGACATTCTCTCTGATATACAAGTGTTTTAGATTGCAAGCATATTTCTGAAGTGAACTATGCTTGCAAAGCAATGTTTTACTGTATTTGAAAACTGTACTTGTCTTCTTAAATTATTGAAATGAGGAAATCATTGAATCTGGTTGGGTAATACAGATTTTGGAGTAAAAAATATTTTTATGAAAATTCAATGTTTTTCTTTTAATAAATATAATGATAGTTGAAGTTTATCTCAATCTGTAAATGTAAAATACCTTTTATCCTTTTATATTATTAAAAGCCAAATCTCTCCCATAAGATTTCTTATATTTCAGTGGCATCTTTTTAAAATATATGTGCTTCTAAATGTATGTCAGAATGCACATGCACAAATGCTTGACACTGAAGTGAACTTTATTTTTATGTAAAGTGATTTTATGTGGATCATAAAAGAATATGATAGTCAACATAATCAAAGTTCTCCCTTGATAAGAATAGGACATTTATTTATTGCTTGCATGCAAACATCTCCAAGGGCAACAATACTGAATCTCAGGTCATCTGCACATGGTGAGCCAGCTCCTGAGTTACCCCCAAGCTCCCCAGATAAATCTCCTGTCTGATTTCCTCTGCTTTTGAGTGCGCACTTTGTTTCTAAACAATAGAAAGCAGCAAAGGTGGCAAGATACAAGTAATTATAAGCAAGAGATCATAGTATGTGGCATGAGGTATTTGTATTCATTTTTCTGGAGAATTTGTTTCTTTCCAGTGGCTTTAAAGATGCAGACTCCTGTACTGTGGGCTTCCTAAGATGGGAAGCCGGGTGGTAAGGGTCTCTGGAGACCAGCCTGTGGATCATAAGAAGCAGGAATCAGAGGCTCATGGGCCCACATCGGCAAGGAAATGAAATCTCCAACAACCTAACTGACAGTGGGAAGAAACTTCCAAGTTGAGCCAGTTAGGTGACATTCTCAGAAAACGCTATGATTTAAACATTGAAAGAGTCTGCCTAGAGAAACCAGATAAACTATACCAGCTCTGGATCTGCACAAACCATAAGCACATTTACATGGGCTAGTTTGAGTTGCTAATTTTGTGGCAATGACCCCCCCAACAGAGAATTTACATACCATAGTTCTGCATGTTGTATTACTATGTCTTATTTGATTTGATATTTTTGAAGATTAAACAGTGTCTTACTTGGATTTGGTTTGAAGAGTTTGCAAAGTAAGATTGAAATTATAAACACACAAATACAAGTACACTGACACATGCACCTACTCACTCATATGCCTTTGCTATTTGTTATTTTCCTAATGCTCAACCTGTAGTAACTGCAGAAAGAATTATCACTCCTTCTTCACAGGTAAGGAAAAGAAAATTCAATAAGTTAGAAGCAGCTTCAGTAAAGTCACCTAGAAATTAAGCCAAGGTAATAACCAATGTTAGTGAGTTAAGCCAGGTCACAAGTTTAGCCTCTAATCCAGGTCTGTCTGGATGGAAGGACTCAAGGTTGGACAAATACACAAATCAGGTCCAGAAACAAATACATGAACAAAATGCTCTAATAAATCCCCAGTTCCTCCCAAATGCAACCCAGAATTTTTAGTCAGTTCAGTATGTACTGATTAAGTACCCCAACCCTACTTGTGGTAGAATGGCCCAGAAGTGAGGCTTCTGCATCTTAACACGGTCATTCTAGGACACTTGCAGTATTGGCATGAGCATCTATTTTCATACCATATAAAATATTTCTTGCTATATTTACATTACATAATTAGGGTTTTACTTTCCTGGATCATTAGGTCTAACAAATGTCCAGGCACAGACTATCCATCAGGTTACCATTCTAGCTTGATGTTATTTCAATTATACTGTTTACATCTGTAGACGCATACAATCTTTTTAAAGTCAACCAAGTCAAATATTTAAATTGGTGTCTTATTGAGAGCTGCATTTCATTTTTCAAAAATGCATGTTGCACAGTATTTTTTCTAAGAAGTTTTTCATCATGTAATTGTTCATCCTAGACATTAAGAGGAGCATAAAATAGCAATAAGATTTAAACACTTCAACTGTGTAATAATTTTATGTTTATAAAGTTTCTAGATTTGGGAGATATTTGAGAAGCAGAAATTGTAAATTTTTAAAGCTGCCTTTCTGAGCTAAGTGAGCATAGTTGGTGATACATAAATAGTTCACTGTGCTTTGTCATGGGCCACTGTCAGGATGTGTAGCTCATAGAAAGCATTCTAAGGCCTCCTTGTTGGAGAATTGCTGAACTCTGACAGAAGTTGTCAGTCAGCGTGCCGAGCCAGCAAGGTGGCGTTGCAGAGGACGTGTGTAGAGTCGGTGGCTCTGTTGTGGTCTAGGTGAAGAAGTGTGGCACACAGTGGGCAGGAGTGAATTTCCTTCACTTGGGTGTTCCTGAGTTGTAAGGGATTGAGGGACAAAAAGGAGGACTGAACATCTCATATCATGAAATAAAGCCCTGAAGCCCTTTGTAACTTTTCCAGGTTTTATTGCTATTATCTCTGACTTATATTGAAAACAAATCAGTTTTAGGTTGTTCTCTGTGCCTAACTTAATCTTTCTTTACACACTCTGAATATATTTTATGTGATACTTCTAAAAGATACCTATTATGATACAAAATTGGTACACTGAACATAATTAAAAAATAAAACTAAAGACCAGTTCAAGATTTTGAGGTGTTAGATCTTGAAGCCTGTGCCTCCTACATAATTTGTAATTATTGTCCTGTTGCACTGTACCACACGTACGTTAAAACATGCTATCCACACTCAGAAACATGCAGTTCTTACAGTAGAAGCATGTCCTGGATAGCACAGTAAAGACTGAAAAATTTATACATGCACATAGGCTTGTGTAGAAATATTTCTCACTCATTAAATTTCTTTCCAATATTTTGAATCCCACCTCTTTTCTAACTTCTCACTTTTGTATGCCATATGTCTTAGTTACTTTTCTCTTGTTGCTGGGACAAAATAACTGACACCCCAAATTAAGGACAGAAAGGTTTATTTAGCTTACAGTTTGTAGAGGTTTCAATCCATAATCAGTTGGCTCCAAGGCAGGGTGGCATGGTGCAGGGGCAACTGTTCAAGGCAGCAGAACTGTTCAAGGGTTGGAGAACAAGATTCTTCTCCTCCCTCATATTGTAAGCAGGTTGCCTATCTTCTGGTTGGTGCAGCCCTCACGTCATCTCCCTGCCCTTCTCTTGAACAAGCTCAGGATGTTTACAAAGTGAGGACCTTGTCCCCCTGCTGTGTCACTTAATTAAACTTTTCAATTTGACACAATTAACAACATCCCAGTTAGGTTAGGGCGTGTCCTCTGCACACTAGGATATAGAACTGCTGAGTTAGTTGAGCTTCTAGACTTCTCAATTTGATACAATGTACCAACCATAACACCATGCCATTCTTGAGGACCATTAAAAATTGAAATGCAAGAACAAAAGGCTCAAATCCTTCATATTTGATAGTCTGAGGAAGCTCTCATACAATGTAAATAAGAAATCTATCATTGAATTCTTCCGGAAATTAACTTTGACCTGGCTTAGAAGATAAAGTTAAGTATGCTCAGCTCTAAAGAGTCTTGTGACACAGAGAAAGACTGAGATCTTATGTGATCATTGCTGTGAGAATTGTAGTGCTTTATTTGTAAGAATCAAATAGTTGACTTTGATGTAAATGAAAGAGACACACTGAGAAAAGGTTACAGGAAAGTTGGACCTATTTT
Organism: Dinomys branickii; assembly: GCA_004027595.1. Classification (NCBI taxonomy): domain Eukaryota; kingdom Metazoa; phylum Chordata; class Mammalia; order Rodentia; family Dinomyidae; genus Dinomys; species Dinomys branickii. The sequence goes on along the minus strand of PVLD010000858.1, from coordinate 145,481 downwards.
ACAAGATATTCTAAGCCTGTAAACAGACAGATGGATAGGAGAAATAAAATAATTAATGTGGAATGCAAAGGAGATGGATCATGAACATTATATCAGAAAACGAAATACTGAGAGGGCAAGAGCAGGAAGAAAAGAATCCATCTGGACTTTGTCACTGTCTTCTGCCTTAGGGAGCCAGGCTCCAGGCTGAGTCCCAACGAGCTCAGAAGAGGAGCAGCTGAAAAGGGAGAAAATATCTGCACAGAGAACCATGGGGAACAGAATAAGGTAAAAGAAACATTGAATTTTACAGCATGTGTGGTTTTACCTGTGGTGAAGCACAGCAGGGGTAATAATTTCTGAAGGGCAAGATATTTTCTGAGGGAAAAGAGCAAAAGAAGGAAACTAAATGTGGAATGCCATCTACACGGGACTGTACACAGTTTGTAAACTGTTACTTTATTTCCAAGGTAACAGTTATAGTAATTACTCTTCATATTTCTATATAGGGCAAATGGAACCCAAAAGATTAATTATGTATATCTTAGGTCATACAATGAACTCATTTTCAAATCTAAAATTGGAATGTTAGTTAATAGAGCCATTCAGTTAAAAAAGAAACCAGAAAAAAAACAAAATCCAAAAAACAACTGCACCATTTTGTTCAGGTGGTTGGTAGAAAAACATTCACTGTTCAAGCTGAATGTTTGTTTTAATCCACTCATACAAAAATAAATCATTCAAAATATCACATCATTATGAAAACAATACCCCAAGGTCTACTGCAGTGATATGCTGCACTGGTAAGAAATGTTCAAGTCTCAGAACTAAGGTGCCACACTCATCAGGTCAATTCCATGTCTATTGACCATCTTTGTTTCTCTTGTTTTTAGTTACCTTTTTTCTTTAAGTAAGGAAACGTCTTCCAAAAGAGATGTAATTGTTTTAAGTTCCTTCCTAGGAATCTCATGGATTAAACAAGAAATAACAGTCCCTGGGGAACATGTGAAACTGAAACTGCTCACTACACTAGCAAACTTCTCACCCATTGTATTGAGGGCAACTGAGACCTTTGCTAGTATCATAGTTCTATCACTCATCTTCCACGGAACACTGAGGAACTCCTTCGTAGCTGTTGTACACTGTCTCGTTTACTTTTCTCTCATTGTTGAGACAAAACATTCAAAGCCCAAACTAAAGAGAGAAAGGTTTATTTATCTCACAGTTTGTGAAGGGTTCAGTCCAGACTCAGCTGACTCCAAGGCAGGGTGGCACATGGCAGAGGGCAACAGTCCATCGCAATAGAAAACAGCAAAAGCAGCAAGACCAAAAGGGAGGAGCAGTGGCAAGCAGCCTCTTTCCTTCCCTTACACTGTATGCAAACTATCTGCCTCAGGGTGGGTGTAGCACTCACACCCATAATCCCAACACTGGACCATGAATCAATCACAAACTCTAGAAGCTGCCCCATGACTGCATGAGGCTTTAGGGGGACATGCAGACACAAGCCATAACATACATATATAATGTGAGCCCTTCTATTTATCTTACATCTCATTGCTGCCCCTAGATACTGCCTATTCTGTCTCCTTCTCTTCATGTGGGAAAGGGTGAATAATCATTTTTCTATGATGCCTTCATATATATGTGCATTAATAAATGTTCATGACTTTTATCTTGTTAATATTGATACAGGAAAATAGAAACTCCCAACCTGAATGATATCTGAGATAAGTTCGTGTTCTCTAAAATTGAAGAATGAATTTTAGGAACAACGGAGGTTAAGAGCAGAATATATTTATTGAGGGAAAGAAAGCTTCTGTCCAAGAGAGGGACAGAAGAGGGGCCCAAGTGGGTTACCCAGGACTGTGTCTTTTCTAGGGACTTTTATAGAGCAAAACCACAAGGTGAGGCAGATCCAAGGTAGGGGGAATGGACAAAACTATGGTCAGCCATTAAGACTACAAGTATAATTGTTCAGGTAAAACTGAGTGAACTGGGATCAAATGGGGAAGCGAGTCATGTAGCACGAGGGCATAAATACAGATCAGGGGCTTTTCCTTTGGGGGTTGGGCTAGTGACTCTTCCTGACTCTTTGAAGGTGGTTGTTACTTATTTAGAATATCCATCCAGTCCCTGATGTTTACACCTAGGGAGGTATGTGGGTGCATTTGTTTAGCCCCTTTTGTCTTGAGGTCTGGCCCACAGGTATCTTATCTTTCATGTTGGCTCCTTCAAGGGCCTGGCCCTGTCTGACTGCCTATAATATTTCTATCTAACTCAGCTGCCTATCACATTATGTCTGTTTTCAGTTTAATTAGCAGATTAGAGTTCTCAGAGGGTGAGAATGGAAATCCCCTCACCCTGACAGCATTAAGCCTGCGTTTGTGGGACATAAACATGATCTGACTCGAGCAGGAAGAAATTAATATGAATTGGATGTTGTATCATGAAGGATCCATGTGTAAGTTACACAGATAGATAGCAGTGAGTCCTCATGTAACTAAAAGAAAACTACTGAGTCATGTTGATGCAGAGTTTTGGCTGAACCATAGTTAAATTTTTTATTTTTAAAACCAAAAACTTAATATATGCCAAATCTAATCAAAGTTCTTTTCTTTTCTACCCACATAGTCACAAAATTAGTTTATTCTTTCATAAATTAAATTTTAAGTACTTACTAAGTGACAAACTCATGATAGGAAACAGGGTTCAGTCTTTATTAAAGATTGTCACATTAATTAAGATTGACCTAAAGCTGCCTGTGTACAGATTTTAAATTTGGCCTAAAGATTTTACTATACACAGTATACAGTCCTCTAATTTGATATGTAAAGACTATTAAGTACTCTTGTTACAAGTAACTGAGTCTCAGCCAATCATAAAGAGCCAACTATCTAAATGATACTCAAAAAATCAGAGATACAAACCATGACCAATCTGGCCATCTCTACCTCACTTACATTTTCTGTATTCAGTTCTTTTCTCAGACTGTAAACATAACCTGCCTCTGTGGATAGGCAAAGCATTCTTAATTATTTTGGCACAGATTGCTGCATAAGTAGCTAATTAACAAATGCAAAACTAGATTTCTGGTTATTTTACCTTTTATCAGTACTAAGGTTGACCAGCAATCAAAGAATACATGAACTAGTGAGTGAGATAGAATAAATGAAAGTATATGAAACATATTGAGTAAAATATCAGTGTAAGATGATCAAAAACCATTAGCTCACTTATACAAAGTTAGGTAGTGTTTCATGGAAAAAGATACACGTGCATATATATGTGTATATTTTTATCTCTATGTATCTATCTTTCTACATTCCTAACTGTTTATTTTTCTCTTTTTCTTGTAGAAATTTAGCATCAAATAAAGATTATAGGAAGGAGCTTTCTGTGTAGATTTTAAGGAGGTAATTGGGAAATTATTGGATGAAAATGTAAATGTGGTTGAATCCTCATTCCACCACTGAGCATCCTTGAAATCAAGAGTAGTTTCTTCACTTCAGTACATCAGTTTCCTCATATATTACACAGTGATAACAACATCTGTGAAAAGCAGTTGTCAAGAATGAACAGCACAGTGTGCTAGCAATTACTGTCTAGTACAGTTAGTACTTCATAATCACTTCCTTGAATAGAGTTTCCCTGTATACGTTTGATGTTTGCAGATACAACTTAAAAATCGTTTGAGGAAGAACAACCTGTTCTCTTAAAAGTTTACATAGAATTCTATTGGTTAGTCAGCACTGTGCTAGGCGAATCATAGCTCTGAGTTAGCATGATAACTTCTTAGTTCTCTATGTTCCTACGTCTATTAGATTCAAGGAATAGCCTGGGTAAACGTTTTGCCTGTCAGGTACAAATACCCACATCACTTACCTTGCTTAACGTTAGCATCCCTGTACTAAGAGATGCCACTGCACACCCACTTGGCTTCTGGAAATGGCTGTGACAGCTCAGATACAAAAATTCTGAAACAAAATGAGAAGCTTGTGGTATTCATTCGCACGTTGAAGCCCAGATCTCACTTCTTCCTCATTTTGTTGACAATGACTGTGCCTAGCTGATGCAAGCAACCTGAAAGATCTGTGTATTTCAGTGAGTTCTCTGAGTATTTTGCTGGCCTGGAGACTACAAATTAGAATAAAATTTTAATTATGCAGCTATTGCATTGCTGGAATAATTATAATGATTAAGGAACTTAATCTGCTTTTGTTCTCCACAGAAAACTTTGACTTCCGTAGCAGAAATTTTTTAAAATAGTTCTTTAATTTCTTTATTGACAGTTTTTATTGAAATTGTAGTATGTTAGAAAACCTGGAAATCTGCCCATGTTCAGAGAATACATTTTAAGTTACACCATAAAGAAATACAAGTTATTCTTGAGAAAGCCACATGTTTATAAAAACTTCACCTAAAAGTAATGTTTTATTTATCTTCCTTGTTACTTTTGAAATTATAGAATTGGGTGACAATAAGTTAAAGAACACTAGATACATAACCCCAAGGCCAGTACCCATTGTGGACATTTTAGTAATTTGATCTCTCACTAACAGTTGATATAGTTCTTTATCATTTCACAACTCTATGATGTGCTTTGTATTGAACAAAAAAATCTGCTCGCCTTCCCTCTGTTAACATCATTGTGTAGTTCAAATGAGTTATGAGTTCCCTAAAGTTTGTCATGCACTGTAAAATGTACTGGCCTTAATTAATATTTTAAAATCAAAAGAAAATTTTACCATAATTATAAAACAATATATTAAATTTAGGCTAATGCACGATGTTATAGATAGGTTAACAATACAGTAAATGTATATACAAAGGTATAATCAGAGATAAACATTAGACTAAGATCCTCAGAGTCAATAGCATTAGCGTGTACAGGTCAATACGTTTAGGTAGTCTTTCTTCGAATTAGAGTTGTTAAGTGTTCCATGATAATGTAGAAATAAAGAAGGGCAAATACTGCCCTGTAATGTTCATGTAGAATTATGAATCTTGTCTTTTTAAAAGAATACTACTGATCTCAGTTTTGTCTTGAACTCTGAAGTCTATAAGTGCTGAGGTAAGCATTGTATCCTTTTCTTGGTTCCCTAGATACAAAAATCATTTTTGTTTGTTTGTTTTTGCCTTTTTGAGACAGGATGTCCATATAAGGTTCAGATTTGCCTTGAGTTCACTTTGTAGCTGAGGTTGGTCTTGAACCCACAATGATCCTCCTGCTTCAGCTTCCCAAATGCTGGGATTATAGGTGTGTGACACCATACCAGGTTTTAAAAAATATTTTTTTCTTTTGGTCCCCTAAATTTTTAGTAGCAAATATAGTGGCACCTCTGTTCACACACATAGTGCATTGTACAACTTTGCAACAGATGGGTACCTTTGTGTTTGTGTTGCTGTGAGAAAGATGGCTGCCATTGTGCTTTCAATTGATGCAGAGTTTGCAAACAGAAACAAAATTTTGCCAAATGCTTCTGTTTGTGAACCAAATTGTTTGTAATCAAAAGCATTCATGCATGGAGATACCGCTATAATTATCATATGAGATTTGGAAACTGAAACCACCTAAACTCTACCACCTTATAATCTATGTCAGTAAAATCTTAAGTTTTAGCTACAATAATTAACATGATTTTACCATTCTGTCATCTTTAACAACTTGTCTGTGACTGTCAGAAAAGTCTTAGAAAAATATTTGCCAATATCTTCACTATTTAGTACAGAAAGCACCTTCCTCTGAAATTAAATCAACAGAAAACTAAGTAGTACACTACAGATAGCATTCAGTGACCGTCCCCAGATCTCTTAGAAATTTTTTTTCCAAAAATACTTGTCTTTTGCTTTCAGTAGTCCTAAATTATTCTCCTTTTCTCAGTTCTAGTCAAGCTTTCCAGGACAGTTGATTAGATATACTTTGGTTTCTAGCAGACAGCTTCTACTCAGTAGTAATTATAAATTAGCTAGACCATTGCAGTAAATGTAGATAGCTTCTGTACATGTTATACAGAACATTAGTCCAGATAATCAGTTTAATCTTTATTCATTTACTTACTTTTTTTTACTTTCACCAATATTCTCATAATTTTCCTGCACATGGCTACCTTGATGTCACTGTTGAGGTCCATATCCTCTATTTTACTTTCAAGTGATTGGTGGCATTTTACGTACCATTAGTTTATTTTTAGTCTTTCAGCTGGTCTTAGTGTGTGATCCAGACTTTGAACTCATCATCCTCTTGCCTCAGACTTGAAAGTAGCTGAAATTATAGGAGTGCATGATCTGCTGCTACGTGTGTTCTCACCAGAACGGTGTATCTTCCCTCCATAGTAATACATTACTTAAGAGAAAAAAATAACAATAGCCCAGAGTTTCACAACAGGTTAGCGGTAGAGAGTAGTATATTTTTAAGTGAATCTTTTGGTTTCCTGGGTATCAGGGATTTCTTGACAAATGATATTTTAGATGAAGAACAATATGAGAAGAACTAGAAACATAAAACCTTTCCTCATGTTATCTATAGAAAAGCAGTCCCTTGTCCTATTAAATTACTACTTGAGAAACTTTGGAGACAACCTGCTACTACAATAGAATTCTCATAGAAATTGAAGTTGAGAGATAGCTAAGAAGCAGATTATGTGTGCTTGGTGACTGCTGTGACTTCACAAATTTTAAAAGTAACATACGCTTCTCTTTAAATATACCAGTTGATCTGAATAGGACAAATTTTATTGCCTGGCATTGGACCAGTCTGAAAGAGTTGTTCCAAAGCGCTATGATGTCATTTAATACCTCTTCATTACTATTTTTACCAAAACCTGATTATCATTACCTCTGTAACAGATATATATTTGTATCCCCAAAGCCTACTCGCTACTTCTCAAACACTGAACGTGTGCCACTTACATCACATTACAACACTGCTGCCTGACTCCAGGGTTGTATCTGGTCTGCCAGCACCCACAATCTGCTTTGGTCTGCTACTTTTTATTCTTAAAGAAGGTTTTCACACAATTGAAAGACAAAACGTGAAGGGATAATTGAATTTGAGAACAAAAATCTGTACCATTCACAATGAATTCAGGTATTTTTTTGTTTCAAGAGACTTTACTCCATATTTTACAAGAGGCCCAGACAGTAATAAAATCTTTTACTCACAAGAGTGTGTAAGCAAGTTGAGCCAGACAATGCCTCCAGACTGTGGAAAGCCTCACTCATGAAATCAGACTGTAGTATTTGATAACAGAGTCATTTTAGACCTGCCATTATCCTTCCAAAAGGGAACGTGTGCTATTTTAGAGGAAAAATGTTGTCTTCATATCTTCACAGATTTTCAAGGGAAACCTTAAAATTACCAACAGGTCTTGAAAGTAAACAAACCATAATGATAAAACTAGGTAATCTGTCAACAATCCAATACCTATTCTTGTGGGCTCTCCATACTAGGACTAGATCTGCTTTCTCCCCTTACTATGGGAAAAATTTGATCCTGGCTAAAATGGACAGCAAATTTGTACAGTAATCCTCCTCTTGGGATTTATGTGACAGTGGTTTTTTTGAGTCTGTTCTCAACCTCAAATCCTGCTGGGCCAACACTGTACCATGATATTATCCAGCAGGTGGTCACCCAACAAAAGGAATGGGTAAAAGAAAACACTATGGAGGGCGAAGCTATCAGGCCTGGAAACTTGACACAAGATCGCAGCATCTTACATGGCAATGAAGAGTGTGTTTGACCATATCCACAGCACAGAACACCAGAGACCATGAGACACAACACCCACATAACTCATATTAATACTGAAGGTAATATATACTTATATGCCAACATTAATATAGCCTCCACAGTGAATGTCTTCACAAAATAACTTATTAGTCTATTCACCGAAGCAACCCACCTTAAAACTCTTGCTTGTAACACTGAAAGTTACAAATAGCACTGTAGATCGGAAACTTCCACAAAAATAAACTAACATGAAAATCAACGTTTGAGTGGAGAGCGTTGTACCATGGTTTATTTCTAAAAATGCTTCGGCATCCTTATTTCAATATTTCTTTGTTGTTCTCACTATACCTCAGCTATCAAACTACTAACCCTCACTGCATCTCAGCTCTACCTCATGTTATTGTTCTTCACCAACCCTAATCAAGCACCTGGATTAAAAGAGCTCATGAAGTGAGAATATCTCACAATATATCTTGACATTGCCTTGCACATTCTGAAACTGTACAATTTTTTTTTAAATAATTGTTTTTTCTTACCAGGGAAACAGTGGTCTGGTTTGTCTTTCTGAGAGACTATATTTTCAGAGAACTGTCATTTGGCAGTATTTTATTGTATTTTTTCTGGTTTTAGTGAGCATTTTAAGGTGAGTTGTACGGCTGGCAGTAAACACAAATTATACACTGAGTACAGTTCATCCTGAAGACATTTGTTCCAATCTGTACCTAAATTCAGCATGGTTTTCTGTCTGATTTCCATGTGACCATCCCCCAACTTTCTCTATATATTCCTTTAGCAGAAAAGGCTTCCAGTGTTGTCTCCCGTTACCCCTTTGTATTGATTAGTTATTGCTCATTTTTATCATTAAAATATGCTATTTGACTCCCACCAAAAGAATGAAAACTACAAAGGGACAGAAACTTTATTTACTATTCCTATTACCTACTCCTATAATTGTAGCAGGTAGTATAGGGCCTCATAAGGAGTGACTGGTATATGATTCCAGAGCAGAAAAAAGTAAACTCAATTGTAAATGAGAAATAAATATGTCTGTGAAGAATTATCACTAAGGAGCAGTGTGTGAACAGGGGAGATAGAAACACAGGTGACGGATCAAAAGGGAGGTATTTAGGAATGAAAGAAAGAGGGAAGAAAGGCTGATAAAGATGGGAATCAATGTTTTTAAGAGACAGCTAACAAGGAGAACAAGAAGCTATTAATACAGTTAGGTAACAGAGTACTGAGGTATATATGCGTCAGAGCACAGAAGAAATCATTTGGTTCCAATACAAAGAATTCTTCTACTTTTATAGGGAACCTATGAGAATGATAGTCATAGAAGCAAAAAGATTGATATAATGAAAACTTTTATTATATAACTTGTATTCTTTCTGGAAAATACAGTGACTTCAACCCATAGGAGAGCTTGTACATATGTATAATGGACCCTGTTCCTCAGACAAAGCTGGAAGTGAGGTCATTTCCCACAATTAAATAGTCCTGGTGGTACAATAAAAGGGTTTGGAAAAGCAGAAATATTGTAAAATAGAAAATCTGATGAGCAGAAAAGAACTAAGTAGGGATATTTTAGAAGATATCAGAAGGCAGCAAGAGACCATGTGAGGTTGAAGACCATAGTTTTCATTGTTCTACTGAGTTACGAGATTTCTCTCCTGTGTTGCTCAACAAGAAATGTACAGGAAGGAAGTAGAGCAGTAAGTAGAAAATAATCTCTGCAAGCATGCTTTTTTTTAAATTTTAAAGATAAAAGAATATACATTCAAATAACACAAAACAATAAGGAAATACACAAATCATGGTGAAGGTAGTGGGGGATTGACAATGAATGCTGTTTTACATAATACCATCTTCACATTTGTTACTCAGTTATCTCAGAAGCAATGAAGGAAATACACAATTATACAGAAGACAGTAGGGGATGGACAATGGCTATTGTATCACATAATGTTATCTTCATATTTCTTAGTGACAAATCAGTATAACACACAAATGATAAAGGAAACAGAATTATAGAGCAGATATTGAGGAATTAAAAATGGAGGCTGTATTACAAAATGATGTCTTCACTTTTATTACTCAGTTATACAAATAATGGCATGTTTGATTAATCAAACAGTTTTCTCCACCCTCATCTCCATTGTTCTCCCACCCAATCAATCATTTTCCCACTGATAATAACTGTACTTTTTGGTTTATTTACTCCCTAGGGCTCTCACATTGGGAAGGCACATGGCTGCTTCAAATTATGCTGTAACAAACATGGGTGCACTCAAATTACTCTGGCACTAGGTGGGAAAGCACCCATCCTCAAAGACGGTACATAGGCGGGGTACCAAGTACACTCTGGTCCTACCCGACTGATCAGCCCTCGAGGCCCTCGGGGGTCTGGCCCAGTCCGCGGGTCAGCCCTCGTGAGCTGCCAGGCTCTGCCCCGGGGAGGGGCTCCTGGGGACCCGGACAAGTCTGCAAGGTCGCCCCACAGACTGCCGGGCTCCAGCCCTACGAGGCGCTCCCGGGGGCCTGGTCGAGTCCACAGGGTTCCCATGTCCCCTGCAGGGAGCCCCCGGATTTGATTTTCATTTCCAAACCTTCCTGGTACAGGGGCCGGCCTCTCTCCCTCTTGTCTTTCTCATGTTGCTATATTCCAGTGTCTGGGTGGCGATCCTATGGGAGGATCCTTCTCTGCTCTTTTGCTGGTCACCTTCCAGACTGGGCTTTAAAATTTTGGTTGGATCTGAATTCTAATGCCAGTTTCATTTTCAAAGTTGGAAAACTAATAATATTATTTTCATTTATTGAAAAAGAATAGAAAGCTTAAATCCTTAAAGCATTATTTAAATTCTGTTCTGACTTCGACATAGATTATCAGCAGTTTAGATGTGACCATCTCTTTTATTAAGAAAATCAGAAAATTTTCAAAAATTATGCTTAAATTATTCCAGTTCTGTTCATATGCTTCCAAAATATAGCATTATAAGGGAACAAATATACTTCTTTGGCAAGAGTCAGCACAGTGTTCTCATACACACACCTATTTATCATAATATAGTTGTAAGGAAAAATCTAAGAAATGAGTGCACTATCATTATTTACATATAGATCTATATGCATGAATTTCTTATTACTAGATTGCTTTGGTTTCTGAGTTATTTTTCCTAAATAACAGAGTACTTGAAATATAGTTTCAAATTTAGGCATTTGATTATGACAGTTGTGACTCATTCTTTCCCCTTATATATTTTAAAGCCTCCAAAACTTAACATTTTAACTTTTTAATCCATTAGTGTGTGGATTCAGATTAAAAGGAAAAGATCCTTTTCTTATTTACATTATCAAGCCCTAGAATATGCTTAACACAATTAGACACTCAGTGTCTAATATTTCTATTTAGGACATGAAGTAAGGGAGAAAGTTGCACAGACTGAATTCTGTGGAAACGTCTCTTATAAGGACATATTTTGTGTGAAGCCGACTGCACACCTGTTGGATTTCAGTGCTCAGACCTGAAAGAGCTGAAATGCTCCTAAGAAGGATCACAGTTATATACTGGACATTGCTTTCATTATCACCAAACCATTCACAATTGTTTACTAAGAAAGTATTGCTAAAACTATAGAAAATGGAACAATAATGGGTCCAAAAGAAAAAAAACTATGCCAACTTGCTATTACAAGCAATTATGCTAAGAACTGTATTCTGATAAAGATGTTAAGTATTAAATATATATATGATTTTTGAAGGAAAGCAGTTTTAATCCTAAAACTGACATAAGTCAGAAAAATTTTAATTTAAACTCTATTCTTATTTATTTGCACAGTTAAACATATGAATGGGGAATTATATATCAATTAAGCTTTTACATTGTGGGAATGATATTTTCTGGTTATGCTCAATAAGACATCATTTTAAAAAGATAAACCTGTCAACCTCAGTTCTCAATGGTGCTATTTTTTATTTATAAATAGATAGCAGCAGGATAATTGGTCAGCTGTACAAAGAAATATTTGGTCTTTGCACAAATATTCTTCTGAACAAATATTTATCCACAATAGAATTGTGGATCCCTGTTTTCCTAATATCTCACAGTTTCTTTTTCTAAAATAGATCTGATGAAGAGATACGCAGATATATAAACCATATGCTTAAACATTTCAATTGAGTAAAATCTGTTACTGAGCAAACTAACTTTTCTCCCACAACAATAACCAAAAAGTTTTAAGGAAATTGTGTATTTCAAGTAAAAGCTTTGGGGATTTTAGTCATTTTGTGGGCTTCTCTCTCTCTCTCTCTCTCTCTCTCTCTCTCTCTCTCTCTCTCTTTCATTATGAAATATGACATCTTAGACATAAAATAAATTCACATAATTGAGAGGAGCAGAAATGAGAAATGTGTTGGCATTTAAACTAGTTTGTGCTAATGTGCAGACAATATTATGTCCTGTTTTCACAGTAATCCACTGGAAAATGAAAGTCATTTCTTTTCAACAATCAGTTTTAGGTCAGGTCTTATCATTTCTCAAAATTGTTTCATTAAACTTAAAGGGTTTATATGGTTGCAAAAAGTATTGTTAATACCAGTTGAACATGAAATTGTCTTTCTATTTAAAAATCAGAGCAATTTAAGGAATATAAAATTAAAAATGGAAATCTTTCATGTACTTAGATATTCCTAAGAATTAATATATGCATGGGCTTTACATGCAATCTGATTGCCTTACACTTGGTGGATAGATCATGCCAGGGGTGCAATGTCTCATGTTCATATGATGTAATAAATTTTATAAATTATTTCTCTTAAATAACCAATGGTTTCATAAGTTTTAATAATCCTGATGAATGTAGTACTTTCTGAGCTCTAAGACTTCTGATTTTCAAAATACTGTAGGTTGTCAAAACCTAGTTCTTGCGGCTGCCGTTGGCTGGTGGAGGTTGGGGTGCTGTGAGCTTTGTGGCACTGGGAAATCGGGTCCGGAGTGTAGAGCAGTTGTGCCCAAGCCTCTTTTATCTTCCTGCCAAGAACAGTGTGAATTCCATTCTAGGGGACTACGCAAATTATAGGCCATCTCGAGGAAACACGGGTAATAAGGAGTACGCTGTCAACGAGGCTGTAGCAGGGATGAAAGGAAACTTTAGTGTGATGCTGGGTGCTCCGCTCCTGTGCTCCTCTGTCTCTGAGAGGCCGCAGTAGGCGGGGCGCCTTGCGGGGCACCCCATGCACCCGCAGCCCAGGAGTGCGGAGCACTACATCTGTTGATGGCATTTTTATGAGTTGGAGGGATGTTGGCCTAGACATCTCCGGATGAGAAAATCCTTGCTACACTACTGGACTATCTTCATGCTTTCCTCAAGTATCTGGCGAAGAATTCGGCAACTTTGTTTAGGCTCCGTGATTACCAAGCAGCCCCTCCTGAGTCCCATGGGAAAGCCGTGCGAGGCATTCTCTCCTGCGGTCGGGTCTCTGTCCATACGCTTTTCTTCCTCTTGTACAAATGATGCACTTTGAAGAAGTTAGTGTACAATAGAGTTGATGTTTGTTTTGTTTGAATTTAAAGAGAGAAAGTAAAAGGGGTTTTAGTTCCTTTTCTCCTTTTTCTTATTTTTCATCTCAGAGTTGCTACCAGTGTATTCAGTGATGGACAGCACAGAGGCTGGTGTAGAGGGTTTTATTGCCTAGTTTCAAAGTTGCTTTTGAATGCTGTGATTCTATTCACTTGACACGATGTGCTTTTATAATTCGTGTTAATGCTTTGTGAAAAAATGTTCTGACTCCTAGTGCCAAAGGTCCAGTTCAGTGTATATAACTGACGACATTCATCCATTTATCCATTTTGGCTTTATTTTTAAATGGTGCTTAAAGAGCCCACCCTCTGTAAGTCATCCATGCTCTTCCTTGCAGATTTTATGTTTGTTCAAATTGTTGAAAAACAGTGAACTGTTTCATCATCTTTGTGTCTAATGAACCTTATAACATGGTAGACACAATGCATTGTGTAGCTGCAGTTTTGTGGAAAAGTCAATGTTCCAGGAGTTGTTTTTCAGATCTTCAATAATTTTTTCTTCAAATTAAAAAAAAATCTCTCATGAAAAGAAAAAAGTTAACGTCATGGAGTCTCCTACATTTTGCTTGATAGAGCTGTTTTATGTTCATAGAAACACTGGGTAAGAATGCAGAGTTCTTGTGTACCCCTTTAGCACAGCACTCCACACCATCCAAATCCTGCCTGTAGGTGGTATTTTTGTCATAAATGGTGAACCCTTATTGACATATCATCAAGCATGTACAGTTTATATTAAGATTTGCTATTGGTGTCAAGCATTCCTTCATTTTAATCAGGTATCTAATGACAAGTTCCCATCAGTATAGCATCATACAGACTAATTTCACTGCCTTAAAATTCCTTTGTGTTCCTATTTCAGCTCTCTTTTCCTTTTCTAAAATACCACATAGTTGCAATTATATAGCCAGTAACTATGTGAGCTGTATATTAACTCTTTGATGTAGCTACAGGTGTTTAAATTTTGTCCAAGTCCTTAAAAGATGGTTTATTTATTTTAACTGGTGAATAGTATTTTATTATATGAATATACCTATATTCATTTACCTGTTGAAAGTGATCTTGCTTCCACATTTTAGAAATTATAAAGAAAGCTGCTATAAACATTCATGTGTATATTTTTATGTTCTAAGTTTCAAGTCTTTTGGATACATGGAAAGGCTCATGAGTGCCGGGTTCTGTGATTAGAGTATGTTTATTTCTGCAAAGGGTTGTCAAACTATCTTCCAAAAGAGCTCCAGAATCATGTATCATAATATTTTGTGTAAATATGTGTACCAATTAATTAGATGTCATCAAAAATTTTATGATTTTTAACACTTATGTGTACACATCCATAGCCAATGAGAAAAACTATTTCAACTAATAAAACTAAGAAATGATAATGAAGTAACAGATTGTTGTGATACATCATTATAGTCCACTTTAGGGAAAAATATTCTGTAAGGGAAACCAGGCTGGTTTATCTCATTTTATCCACTTCCAAGTTTGAACTCTTTAGTGGAGAACAACGTTTACTATAGATAAGTTTTTAAATTCTTTTTTATGTATCTACATTAAGACAAGTACAGTAATTATGAGTACAATCACCATCTCATTCTTACATGATATGCCAGTTATTATTTGCCTTGAAAGTAAAATAGAGCCAAATTTCAATTTCTCTTTGTGTTCTTCAGTCACAGCTCTCACCCTTGGATTCAGACTTATCTCTATATGACTAGATCACGATTATTAAATGCCTGGAGTTCTAGAAATTCCAGATGCCTTATGTTGTCCACCTGAATGCTCACGCACCATGATGAAATGGTATAAGTATCATTAAAATTATATAAATGGTGAAACTCAGGCATATAAAAAGGTAAAACAACAAATATGTGCTTGTTTATGTTATAAATTCCTTGAAAAAATACACTTACAATTGTACTTTGATAGTCAGCAAAAATAGGTTCGTGTAGAGGTGAAGCAAAAACAAACCAGCACAATAAACAAATGGATAGAGATAAATTCATGACAAAGTACTGTGATATGTAGTAGCTCTTTGCACTAGCTGTACATAGAATAGTTATTGTGCCTTTCTCTATGGCTGGAACAGTGAAAGATGCCTCATGTAATGCTGTGAGATCCAATTAAAACCAGTGTAAAAAGATCAAGGTGGGTCATTAAATCAAGATATGTGAGTTATTACTATGGCTACTCTTTCATTCATTTACTCAGCAAGGCTTGAGTGGCTACCACGTTGGCAGTGCTGCATTCCTGCCTGCTTTTGGTTTGAACGTGCAGCCACAGTACTTTAAGCGATGTTCTAAGTTTGGAAGGGTTGTTCTAGGAGACATGCAAATAGTGCTAAAAAGCACAGCTGTCAGCCCTCATATACAGTTTTCATTGTAAGGTATTAGAGAACCTAAGAGAGGTTCTTTAATCTAAGAAGATGATCAGTGAGGCTTGCTAGGAAATGACTTCCTCAGTGTACTTTGGAGAAAATATGAGAAAACCAAGCAAAATGACCAGGGAAAGTTAAGGTCAAGGATAGAGTTTTATAGAGTCGTTACAGTTGATGTGATGGACATCAGATACACAGGGATACACATTATGCATAAATACATACAGATACCAGCATATACATTTATGTGTTTTAACACATACAGCCACACACTACATAATGATGTTTGGTCAATAGCAGATTGCATCCATCATGGTGGTCCCACAAGGTTATACTGGAGCAGAAAACATCCTCTTGTCTAGTGACGTCATGGTACAAGTCATTCCTCACATTTGCAGTGATGTTGATGTAAACAAGCATAAGGTTCTGACACTTGTATAAAAGTATAGCATGTACACTTATGTATGGAACATAACACTTAGTAATAAATGACCACTCTGCCGATTCTTACATTTGCTGTACTACTTATCTTGAATGTAATTCTGTGTACACAAGTGCTTCAGTTTCTAAGGTTTCTAAGGAGAGATCCTCGGAGAAGGCACTGCTACCCTAGCAGATGATGGTTCCATTCACGTTATTGGTTCACTTTCCCATATCCACTTCCATATTGTGAAAGACTGAAGCTTTCTTACTGCATAGCAGGTACACAGAGTTCTAGGAAGATGTTTGGTTTTAGAATACTTCACCTGTGGGCCTAAAACGTAGCTAAGGAGAACACTGATCTGGGGCACAGCAGGGATATCTGTTGCCTTACACACAGTTAAGAGTCCATGCCAACATCATCCCTATGAAAATGGATTGACTGGTGTACAGTGATAATAATACCGCATATTCCAATGGCTTTGAAATAATCCCTCGACACAGTACAAATGTCAAAAGCTGTCTGTAAATTATAAACTCATAAAAAATAACTTTAAGGCATAATACAACAAAACATTAAATATAACTGAATGCACAATATAAAATAAGAAACACGACAAAGATAAAATTGTGAAGAACTTTTAGATAATTTTATTTAAATTTTAAAAGAAATAAATTAGGCATTTATAGAGGCAATTCAAAAATACAGGCTGATACAACAAAATCTCTTAGTTACTAAAAAGTGAAAAGTAACACCAAAACTGTTGCAATACTAAACCAATACTAGTACAATAATAACACCAATACTATTACAGTACAGTGTAATATATTCAGGTTGTTACTAAGGAATATTATACCAAGATGAAATATCATGCAATGCCTGAAAGGAAGATAACAGGATTTCTGAAATATTGGTAATATTGTATTACTTTATGTGAGTTTATTAACTAATTTATAGTTAATAATTAGACAAGAACAACAATAACCCTGAAAGTATAAAATACAGTTTCTCAAATTCTGAAAGTAATGAATAGGTTAGCTGACGGAACTGAGACAAGTTAGCAGGAGATTGGCAGGTTGCCCTTGACACAACCCTTACTTAGTGCCAGTGTTCTGAGCACATTGCTCATTATATATTTAACCAAAACATGAATCTGTATTATTTCATTTAGGAAGATGAGTAAATTAAACAATATTTTTAAAACTGCTCTAAATCACTAGGTGCTTTTAGATTTAGAGGAGGAACCTAAATTCTGACCAAGTTATTTTGGATCCAGAGTCCATACACTTAACTCTAAATCTGTATTTAGTACTGATTTACATTTCCAAGTCTATACCAAAACTTCCTAAGAATACAGTACGGAAGAATTTTATTTTTACAGAACACACCTTCACTGAGCACACTCATTGTATCAACTGCTGGTCTAGGCATTTGGAATACATGGGGGAGAAAAGAGAAATGCACCTCTCCTCATGAAATATACACAGTCTGATCCAAATACAATGGAATGTAAAAAGACAAGAATTAAATAATTTTTCAATAAGAAATCAAATCTCAGCTGCTCTACCAACCATCTAATAATGTGCTCAGAGAAAGAAAAGAGAATGACGCAGAAGCAACATTCAAAATTATGTGCACTGAAAACTTCTAAAACTAGAGAAAACTTTAAATCCATAATTTGTTAATAATAATAAAATTCATGAAAATTTTAGATTTGTTATCACTTTCTAGTTTTCTCACTACAGTTCTTACAACTATTTTAATGACAAATAAAGCTAATTGACGTTTATCACCTCTCCCAGGTACCCTTAGTCTCCCTTCCTAGGTACAAATAATTTGCTTCCTGGACCTGTGTCTCTAAGTGGGAGCTCAGGGGCACAGAGTAAGAGTGTGCTCTTTAGCTGGGATGTACCTTCTTAAATATTTAAATATATCGAAGCAAAATTTACATATAGTAATATGCATCAATTTTAATGGAGAAATCTGAATTTGGAAAATGCTTAAAGCTATTTTAATAAAAACAATTTCCCTCCTAAGGAACTTCACTTTATGAGAAATTCAGCCAATCTGACAACATGAAGAAAAAGAGAACACAAGTCCAAGAATGGAAAGGGCACCTCCTTTAAAGCGCAGTAGTCCATAATGAGCAAATGGCTTTTAAAACTCAACAATAAGAAAAGGAACACTCAGACTTAAAAATGGCTAAAACTCTGAACACATAACTCCCCACAGATATATACAGTTGGCCCATAAACATCACATATTATTCAATATCATTTGATCCCTGTGAATGGCAAATTACAACAATTGATATAACACTTAAGAAAATGGATAAAATCAAAATACAGCGCAGTGCCAGCTGCTGCCCAGGAAGGAGAACGACGGAAGGCCCACTGCTGGTGGAAATGCAGAGCCCCACGGCTGCCTGGGAAAACAACGCTCCCGGTTTTACAGACGAGACAGCATCTGCCATCTGACCCAGCACCTGCACTCCTTAGTATTTACTTAAATGATCTGCAGAAGAAGGAACTTTTGTAGAAGTTTCATGCCTAACTGCTAAACCTTGGAAGCAGTAAGACATACGTGCCTGGGTGAGCGGATCATGAACTATGACACCTCTGTGCGATGTAATATTGCTCATCATTACAGACATGAGCTACCTAACCGTGAGGAAAACAATGAATGAAATTTAAATGCATATTGACAAATTAAAAAAGACAGTCCAAAGTGCTGCATACAGTAGCACAATCCAAATTATACTGTACTCTGGAAAAGGCAAGCTGAAATAGATACTGCACAGGTTGGTTATTTCCAAGGGTTCAACGGAAGATGGGAGGGTTGCAAAGGTGAAGCAGCAGGGATATTTTTAGGGGAGTGAAACTATTTTTATGATGTCTTGGTGGTGGCTACATGAGCGTGCAATAATTTTTATGGAACTCTATGCACAATGGGCAAACCTTAATGTACAAACAAACAGAATGTAGTTGTGGCAGCGGGCGGGTGGATTGCTCGGCTCCATAGCTGGGTTTGGCTTACGCGGATCTATCCATGGGCCCACAGATTATCAGGTGAATATGCAGATCATCGAATATGAAAAGAAAACAGACACTGGGAAAACATGATACCAGGTTTAGTTGTGAGCGGACCGCTAGCACCTTCAGAGTCACGTTGAAAGAGCGTATAGCGATCCTGCCAAAGTGTGCTACAGAGCATGTGCAGTGCTCCAAGGGCCAGATTCCCAGTATGGGACAGAAGGGCCGAAGAAAACCGTGCGGCAGACACCTGCTGCCAGCAAGACCGTGCTCTTCCTCTCTAGTTGCCCTGGCAATAGTAACAGCGCTTCAACAGGGGGTGGACAAATACCAGAAATAATATTTTATACATAATTTAACATTAGAATACACCTTGGCTCAATATTACCTGCCTTACTATCTCCACTCAAACATGGAGATAGCTGGCCACAGGAAAGGCAGCTTGAGTGCCATGAATATTTATGGTTGTAAGATGGGAAACATTTTAGTTTCTCAGGAGAAACAGAAAAATGTTCATTTAACTCTCTGCATGACTTACAGGCAGATTTTCCACTTTGTCACTTTGGAAGACAAGAGGGATGGGTTTAACTGTGTAGAAATGCGGCTGCTTCACTGCTTCCTGTATCATTTCGTAGATCAGCTGACTCCGGTCTTTAGTAATTTTGGAGCTGAAAAACTCCTCTTATATGTAGCCAGTTTAGTTTCTTTATTGTCACTTTTGGAGGTTACATGAGATGGGTCAATATTCATGTAGAATTCCTGTTAACTCAAATAAGTGATTTCTGAATATTAGGAAAACTGGCTCTACATTTGAAATTTTAAAATATCTGCTTGCTAACACTTGGAAAAGTGCTAAAAATAAGCCTAGTACATGCCCAAGAAAATTTTCAGTGGGTTTACGGAAAAGGACATTTTGTAATAGTACAGTAATGCACTATGTAGTAAAGTTTTCAAACTCTAAATGGATTTTGTATAAATTCACAATAACCTGATACACACGAAGTCTCTGAAGCTATAGCATAAGCCTGGGTTCTTCCTCATCTGTCCCTGCTGCCTGCCTGCCTCTCAGGGTGCTGCTGATGAGCACCAAGACCGAGCTGATGCTGGGAACTGACGCGCATTGAAAGACACTGCTTCAATGTTGTGATCATCCCACACAGTAAGGAGTGGAACTCACCAACATTTCTAACAGCTACTGTGAGATTATGAAGCTGTCCAGTAGAATCACTCTTGCAAAAATATGCTTTCTACCACACAGTTCTATTCAAGAGGTGCAATATGTTTACTATTTGTGATCTCATGAATGTGACCAGCACACCTATTTTAGGAGGAAGTGGGAAGTATATAAGGTAGAGTGACATTTATACACTTTTATATACAGCACTTTTCCAAAATATAAATAACTTTTCTCTTGAAAGTGACTATGTTATTTAAAAAAACTCCTGTAATTAAGTTTAAAGTATATCAGATATTTGTGAAAGATAACAAAAAATTCTTTTAAATATCAAAGAATTTTTTCTATGTAGGAAATAAGACTTTTCATCAAAAGTACTATCTCATTACACATTTTCAGAAGGTAGTGAGATACATTGATGTCCAAGATCTCTTGAAGTTGAAGAAAAGAGCAATTTTCCTTCCCATGGTACTTTGTCCTTATGGATAAAACTCTCGCTGTATGGGGACACCTGTGGGTGGTGCGATTCTGGTTAGCTGGAGATTAATGGGCAAACGCCCAGTAGTGACCATTACTGAAAAGCACTTTTGCCTTCAGAGTATGGTGTGCAGAGATAAGTCAGTGAGGGATTGGGGCTGTGGGGAATTTCACATGTCTTCTATATTATACTGAACATAGCAGCAGAAGGTTTGTACAAGACACAACTCTACTGACACTGAGAAGTCACCTGAAATTTTAAAGAAAATAGTGTTAAAAAAAGAATGTATTTGGCAGGAAGATCCCAGACTTTAATGACATTGTAACAGCAACATCAACCACAACAGAGACCCTAATTGTACTATGAACATATGGAACAACTTTTCTGAAGACAGTGCAAAAGTACTAATCTCAGTAACTTTGGAAATCAGTGGGGACTGTAAGAATAAACACAGAATACAGGAATTTAAAAACTACTCTAATAATAAAGTCCCCCCAATACACATGAGAATAAGGCCCAATGATTCTGATAACACTGTGCCTTGTATTAAAGTCAGTCACTTAAATAACAGCAAATGACGGGAGTCACTTAAATAACAGCAAATGATGGGAGCCAGGCTTCTCCATCTTCTGAAAAGGAGTCTCCAGGAAAAGTAAGAGAAAGTTGCGGAAGCCCAAATAATCCACACAACAGTGGAATCCATTCAGACACACAGATATAGTTAGATACAAATGGTCACATGTAGAAATATTTCTACATATATGTATATACACATTTGCATGCACATGTATTACTAGGATACATTATTAGGATGTTTTATTGTTCTGTCAGATGAGCAAATATCAAAGTAGTAACATCTCAGTAGCAATGAATACACACATGACATAGATTTTGATCTCTACAGCTAAGCTTCAGTGAAAGGGACCAAAATATCTGGATCTATAAGAGCTAATTAAAGGACTCAAACAATTATACAAGATGACTTTTAATTTTGTTAGTACACGTTTGCAGTACATAATGTTTGCATTCCTTGTGGGGAGTTGTAATGTGTAAATTTTAATTCTTTTTTTGATGTATGTTATACCAGCAAAAAATAATGAAGTTACTAAAAACTTAACAAGCAGTTACTAGAGGTATGTCACAGGGAATTAACCAAAAGATCACCCATTGGCTAGAGCTGGAACCACATGACCAACAGAATAAATTATTAGATTGTAAATAAAAATTAAAAATAAATAACCACAAGTCTGCATTGTGATAGTAAATAAAAGAGATCACAACTGCCCATGCAGAGCAGTTCCAAACCTCACGTCCGGCTAACTCGGGGGGGAAGCAGAGCGCTGCACTCCTTAAATTCCTCGGCACATACTGACTTCATCAAACCAGTGACAGAAAAAGGGAGAGCAGGATGGCAGTGGAGAAACTGGACAATCACTACCTGTGGCGAGTGCTTAACTTTAACATCAACAACTTAAACATATGATGATAGATGCCCTTGATATGATGTGAAAAAAATTACACTTTATCTCTGCTCTTACTCTTGAAAACAAATAATCTCATTTTAGCCTTGAGAAAAACAGATAAATTCCAAAAGAGGGAAACTACCAATTTCCTGATTAGTGCAGATAAGGAAACTTTAAAAACCGTCACATCCAAGAGGAGCCTAATGTGACATGGTGCCGAATGTGATGTGATCTCCTAGACATGCTCTTGAAAAAGTGAAGGAAGGTAGGTACACAGCTAGTTACAAACATGACTGTTAACTTTAATAGTGATGCCGTACTACCATAAAATAGTAACAGGGGGAAGACTGAACACAGCACGTACAGGAACCATATTAACTCCAGATTGTTCTATATAGTCCTCATAATTATACAAGCATCCTTTAAATATTATAATGTATTATGTATTGCACATGCATTAAAATAGTGTAAGTGCACATCACCGCGGGCGTACATCGAGACGAAAGCTGCTGGGTGCCTCTGTTATGCCTTTTTTCACATGGAATAAAACACGAAATAAGAGGGGCGGAGCCACGCATCAGCTCTTCAGTGATCACCTCCAGGCGAACATTCCCACTTCAGCACCTATCCAGGAACCAAACCACCTCTGTCAGAGGCAATGCGGCCAGGAGAGAGGCCGCAGAGCCTGGTTTCAGGAAAACAGTAAAAGGAAGTTACGTTGAAAACAGCACGGAGGGGACACTTGTCAGTATCACACCTCCTTAAGTGGAAGTGCCTTGCAAAGTGGTACCTCCTACCTGGGTGAAAGAAGGAGTGAAATAAAAGCGTTAAATTTGAATCCTAGTGTCAGACCTTTCATGGGGGAAATCGGCTGAGCAGATCCCCGGGACGCCTGTGCCATGCGGGTTCCTCCCAATTGTGCACTATTACTGCACTGACCGGGTAATGGGGGCCCCCGTACTATTCAGTGCTGTGCTGGTCTTTGTGTGCTGTGATCGCAGGATGTGCGGCAGGGCTGTGGTGTTTATGACTGCAAGCATACTATGGGAGATGAGCACTGGTCCCTCCACGATGGCTCTACCTAGAACTGAGCAAAATTTTGCAGTGCCCACCCACAAGTCAATAGCATTCAGTGAGTCATTAGGACATTCGACTCAGGAAGAGGCTCTCACTCCTCTTCGTCAATCTGAATGACACACCTCCTGCAAACTGGGGCCAAACCCAAGCTGGCTAGACCTCCAGTGCTGAGACACTGAGAGCATACCAGTACTAACAGGCAAACCCTGATTAAGGCGCCCATGTGCTATTTGTTAACAATATTAAAAATTGCTACAAGCTTAGGTAAAATGAATAGCCTTTATAAATATCTAGAGAAACAAACACAAACTAAACTAGACTGTGAAGACTCAAGAAAAACATCTAAACTTTTAATATGTAGGCGAGGTCAGATGTCATCATGTCCTTTCAGGGAATCATGAACTCATGCAGTGCTCAAAATAAAGCATTAGAGACTGACAAGATGTTGGCCAGTAGGAGTGGACATTTAGGTGGATAAAGTAAAGCAGCAGAAGCAGTGATCTTCAAAAGAACAGATAAATGATACAATACTTTAACAGAAAAATGGAATGAGGTGATAGAAAATTTAAAAAGTCAAACTGAAGTCCTTGATAAAAATGAACTAAGCAAAATTAAAAATGCAATTGAAAGCATCACCAGCAGAGAATTATTGAGTTACAAGACAATATATTCGATAATACATACTAAGTGGAAAAAACAATGAGGAAGAATGAAGAAAGTTTATGGGAACTTTGGGATACCATTGTAAGAATAAATATTTAGGTTATCAGAGGCAAGAAGGACATGAAACAGGCTTATCGAAGAGATCACAAGGATAGATTCAAAGTGATAGAGGCTTATTTAAAGATGTTATAACCCAATTTAACGGAATATGTAATTATCCAGGTACATGAGGTCAAAAGTCACCAATGAGACTTAACTCATCCAATCTACCCAAAGACATTTCCTAATAAGCTTTAAAGGTGACAGATAAGTTGAAGATTTTCAAGGTAATAAGAGAGAAAAGGTAGACATGACATGGGAATATGTACCAAATAACTTGACAGCAGACTTCTCAGTAGAAACTCTGCAAGCCAAGAGAGAGTAGCAGAAGATTTTTCCATATTGAAAGGGAGGGGATACTTCTAACCAACAGCAAGGCACATAGACAGGAAAGCAATCTTTGAGGCGTAGAGCAGAGAGAGTAATAGCTACAAAAGCAGGGACAGAGAGAAGACATAGCCATTGGACTACCGCTACAAGACAGGGCAACAAGTCCTACAAACAGCAAGTAAGAGAGAGCCAGCAAGCAGAATGAGGAAAAGGTGTAAAACTCACTGGTAAGAGTAACTGCACAGAAAACTTCAGAAAGTTCTATTATTATACAAACATCGCATAACTTCTTCATAGTTTCGGTAAAAATAATAACCACAAAAACTGAAAGACAAAACTAAATGTGCCAAAATTAGAAATACAGGCAGGAGTAGAGAACACGTATAAACTTTTCTTAGTCTATTTCTCCTCTTTTTTCTCCTTTATGGTAAAATTATGTTGTTATCATTTCAATGTATCTTATAATAATGAAAGGACACTATTTGCATGCCTCATAGTAAACACAATACTCTACAAGAAACCAAAAGAATTAGTAGGAAATCAAACACACCACTACAGTAAATAACTTAGCAATAAACGCACACCAAGAAAAGAAACAAAGAAAAACAGGGCTAAGATGAAACCAAAAAGGACGTTGGAAAGCAGCAGCAGTAAGACCTTAGCTAGTGATAACTGCCATCAATGTAAGGGAACAAAATCCTCCTAGTAGAAAGTGTTTGAATAGGTAAATATAAAAAAGCTAACTTACCTATACCCTGCTAACAAGGAACTAACTTCACTGCGGAGGACACAAATGGTATGAAAGTAAAGGGATGGAGTAAGACCCTCAATGCAAACAGAATCCTAGAATTCAAAAGAGAGCAGGAGCTCCTATATGTATTATGATTTTACATATAAAGCAGTTTGAAGAGAGAAGGAAAGTCATTAAAGAACGAGTAGAGATCCATTCACAAGGGACAGAAACAATTTTACATTTGTGCACTTGAGATCCTAGCACCCAAACATATAAAGCAAATAGTAATAGATCTAGGGTAAAACTCACAATAAAAGAACAGTATTTTTTAAATAGGTTTTTTCTAATTTTGAGCAATAGACAAAATATCAGTGGAATTTCTTGAATTAGTTGAAAGAATTGAGAAATGAATTCATTCAACCCATTCTACAGGAGCAGCAATGAGGCAAGAGAAACAGTGAAAGGTGACCCAACTGGAAAAGGGAGAGTGCAATGGTTACTGTGGCAGATGCCAGGATCCTGCATGTGGAAACCTGCGAAACCGACCCAGCGTTATTAGAACTAACAGAGTTAGCCAGGGTGCAGGTTACCAAATAAACACAGGAAATCTACAGCTTTGTTTTAAAATTCAGAAACTGAACAGATTCAGAGCAACTCCTGCTGAAATAATGACTTTCTTTACAGAACTAAATACAAAACTATCTTGAAATTCCACAAAAATCTTTAATAATAGCTAAACCCATCAGGAATAGGAAACATTATTTGACTTTAACATAGAGAGCAAAGCTCCACTAAACAATATAGCATGGGCACCAGTACAGATACACACAAGCCGTTTACTGTCAACTGTTAAGACCACACACTGCAGACGTGGTCATCTTTCCAGACAAGTACTAGGAAAACGGTGTGTCCACACGAGGGGGAGTGAAATCACAACACTGTTGCCTCCAAGTAATAGGAAAAACTACGGTGTGAATTAAATACTTAACCATGAGGAATGAAAATAGGTGATTTTGAGAAAAAAAATTTAGGAAAGTATTCCACAGCATTGAGGTGGGCAAGGAGTTTTTGGACAAGGTTCCAAAAGTGTATGCAACAATTGTAAAAAGAATGTACGGCACGAGTATATGAAGCTATGAAGTTTCTGCACAGAAGCGAAAACCATCAGCGGAGCGCCCCCCCCCCCGCTACAAAAAACCAGCAAAACGGAAACAGAACCACAGAGAAACAAAAGACTCACATACTGTAATCTTGTCAATAGCTTAAAACACACAGGGAACTTAAAAATTCAATTGCAAAAAATAATTCATTTGAGCATTGGGCAACAGAAGATGGACATATTGGCACACACACCTGTCATCCGAGGCTGAGGCAGGAGGGTCACTGTGATTTCAAGGCCAACCTGGATGACATACTTAGACCCACCTTAACTCCCCTACGCCCCCAAAATATTGCACAATACATGTAAACGAACCTTCCCTAGAACACTGAGAAGGCTGACAGGTACTGGAAAGCGTGCTCTGTGGCACTGTAACGAGAAACACAAACGGAACACACATTGGTTTGTCATCTCACTCCGGCAAGAATGGCAGTCATGGAGGAATGAAGAGCTGCAGGGCTGACAAGTAGAAGCACGTACTACAGAGGATCCTCAACGCTCTTGGTGGGAAGGTAAAATAGTGTGGCTCTTGTGAAATAGCATGGATGCCTTAAAAATTAAAAATAGAGCTGCATATTACCCTGTAATCCCAATACGGGGTATATATGCAAAGGAAGTGAAACAAGTGGTGTCAAAGAGATACCTGCACTCTTGCGTTCATTGTAGAATTATTCACAATAGTGAAGAAAGGGAAGCAGCTTCAGCGTCGATCAACTGATGAACGTATTTAGAAAATATGGCACAAAAATACATCCTGGAAGATACATCATGGAATGCTACTCAGCCATAGAAAAGAAAACAGCAAAATCAATTGTGACAAGATAGTTGGAAGTACAGATCATTCTGTTGTGAGAGATACCCCAGGACAGAAAGACAAGTACCACACAATCCCTTTCATCTCTGGAATCTCTTTCTAAACTCAGAATCTTACAAGATGAAAGGAGAAGGGTGGTTATCAGCGGCTGGGGAGTGAGTGGGGACACGTGGTGAGGAGAGATCGATCGAAGGTGCACTGAACTGTCCTTAGGAAGTAAGGAGTAAGAGGCTCTGGTACACTGCTGCATACCAGCATGTCTGTAACGTAGTAATTATGCACCGTATGTTTAGGAAAGCTCGACTTAGCCCTGGGGTGTAAATCAGTGGTAGTAAGCTAGCTTGACATGTGCAAAATCCTGGGTTGGTTTCCCAGGACCACAAGAAAAACAAAGCGGTGGAACTGGTATTTCTTCATAAGGAAATGATGAATGCTTGAAGAGATGATACGCTCAACCTGTGCTCAGCGTTATGCAATGAATGCATATAACGAAATATCATCTGGGACCCCAGAGTAAGCATAATTTTACGTTGTTTATACATCTGTTAAGAAAAAGAAATGAAAACTAAAAATTTGTAGTGTAACACTGAAAAATAGATATTCAAAGCAGATGAAACTATGTGTGATTATGTGTAGAACTATGAAATTTACATGCAAAATATATAGTTGCATTTCATATAACATACTTGTATATAAGTGTGCGTGTGTCTACACATTTAGATGTGCGCAGCGGCTTTTGTTTATTTAACGCCATGGCATATTATTCATATCACCTTCATAATAGCCAGTCAGGCATTGACTACATCAGGCTCTACACAGGAGAACAGGGAAAGCAGCCTGAATAACATATTCATATGGGAGAAATGGAACGAGCTTCAATACTTCACATGTGAACAATAAACTAAGCATATTGAGACTAGTAAGCTTGTTTTTATCCCATGTACTTTCCCTTACTATAATATTTGTGATAGTGACTGATTATAAAATTGTGTTTTATAATTATTAAGAACTATTTCCATCATTAACTCCAATTTTTAACTTTTTAGCCCAGAATTATGTCAAAAATGAAGAATTTAAACACTTGGACACAGTTTAATCAAAATTGTTTTGTTTCTATACTTTTAGTGCTACAAATAATTAAAGATAAAAAGTACTTATTTGGCTTAAGTTTCTGAAATATTACTCTCTCGCCACATGAAAAAATTAAGCAATCTTTATTCTATATATTTTAATGAAAGGTAATTTAAGAAAAAACTGTTGCCTTTTTTCAAATAAAATTTTATTATTTAATAGAACAACATTAGGAAGTGTTTGAACCTCAAAAAATCCTCATTTTGTAGCTAAATTAGAGGAACCTAAATTGTCACCTCACTAGAAATCAGAATTTGTTGCCATCAATTATCATTTCATATTTCTGTGCATATATATGCTCATTTCATTAAATCACTTGTAAATGGAAAGAAGATCCCAAACTACTCCAAACATTTGACAAACAGGTCTGCAGGAAACTGTCAGCTTGAGCGGGGAGCCTGGCTGTCCTGAGGTCGTGGATCTGCACGGAGGGTCTGGACAGAGGGAAGGGTCCCCCTGCCGTCCACGGAGGAGGCTGGGTCTGGGCTTTCTCTTACCCTTGGGCGTTGATCCCTGGGTTTCCCCCACAATCTCCAGCCTCAGCAGGCCTTTAGCTTCTAAAGCAGACCCTTTAACCTCGGGGCAGACTCGCGCCTTCCACAGGGATCCTTCACCCTCCTGATGTGGGCTGAAGCGGACAATACCGCGGGCTGCTGGCCTCGGGTCGGATCCCTCGGATCTCTACAGGATAGAACTTGCGTGTTTTTTTTTTTTTTTTTTTTTTTTTTTGTCTTTTTGAGACAGGGTCTCGTTATGCAGTTCAGGCTGGCCTCGAGCTCCAGTTCAGCCTGGTCTCGAACTCGCAACGATCCTCCCGCCTCAACCTCCCAAGTCCTGGGATTTCAGGCATGCGCCACCATGCCTGGCTATCGTTGACTCTGTGGGGTCACTGGGGCCAGTCTTAAAATTTCCGTGTCCCTAATCACATCTGATTCCGAGCCTGCATTGGCTAATACAAGCTCACATTTACATTTTAAGTTTTTAACACATTATTTACCAAACATTTCTCAGCGAGTAAGGTACTTTCTGTGCTCAATGACCTTCGCAGTTTGTTCAAACGGTTGTGATAAATGTACGGACAGTTTTGCAAGAAACTTGCGGATGGTGAGCTCGCTAGTTCCAGAATTTTCGGGAACGTCATTTTTCTGTGGGTGAAACACGTGTTTTATTTCCCTTTGGGGAAAGCCATTTCTATAATACTAGAATTATCTTGATCACTAACTGAGGTAAATTTAAATTTATATGTGTAGTACCACAAATGAATATAAATCTCCCCTCATCTTGGATTTAGGAGCTATTTCTTACCGAAAAAATTAAGCTATTAAGTTAAGTAGTTGCTTAAACATTCAGGCCCATATATATGTATATTCGAAAATACATTCATGCACATATTTATTTGTGCATTTATTGTATATTTACATTTTGTCCTGTACATATATTCCAAAGATTTGAAGTGAAAGTCAGTTATCTTCTTAAAGATGTCCTGGATTTAACTTTCACATACTTAAAAATAAATGAGATTATATACCCAAGGACATTGCCATTTGGATAGTTTTTGCAAAGCATATTCAAGCTAAAGCCTATATGGTCTTTTTGGTCATTTTGTTATTGCTTTCAAGTAGACCATCCTGGGATGAATCACACTGTATCTATGTCTATGCATATGTGCAACCCCCATCTTTTCCCTGTCTGCACCTTAACTACCGCAACTGTTTCGGTGAATGACCCCCAGTCCCGAAGGTCCACAGCCAGACTGTGGCTCTACTGGGAGATGGTGGAACTTCGAGCTCTAGTGAGCAGGAGGAGGCCAAGGTGACATACCGGCAAAGGGAACTGTGGGTTGCTGCTCCCGACCACACACGAGGAAGTAAGAAGCTCCTCTTGCCACAGGCTCCTCCCATAATGCACTGTCTTGTAATAGGCCACAGAGCAATGGATTAACATCTCCAAACTGTGAGCTAAAATAAACCTTTTTGTTTGATTTTATTATTTTAGAAACTTTATTACAAGAGCAAAATCTGCTTAAACAGCTACTGACTTCATTACTTCTGTGTGTCTTGGTGGTTAAATTTTAACCTGTGTCATTGTTTTTCTTTTGTATGTGCTGTAGACGTTAGTACTGTTGCAGTGCATGCTAAAAACTTGTCTCCATCACAGCACTGTGGAGAAATTCCCTGATAGGTTATTCTAAACTTGTTTTCAGGTTCCATATTCAGCTCTTCAGGCTTTATTTCTTTCTGTTATATGAGGTGAGAGAAAACATTTAGTCTTTCCTGTGTATGTATGCTATCTGGCACAATTTATGAGCGAAAAATAACTTTTTTGTCCTACATAAGTTTTATTTTTATTACAAATCAGGCATGTGAGTCATTTTCTAGTTCCAAATCTGCCTGAAATTTTATATTCTCATCTTACACTAGTAGTCACACTGCCCTAATTACCACATCCTCATGAACCTTGAGAGCCCACAGAAAACCACTTTGTCATTCTCAGAGTTTGCTCACACTTCACTGGTATTGCACTAAATCTTTAGAATAATTTTAGAAAGAAAAAACTATCTTCATGTTAAATTTTTTAATCAGTGAACATAGTCTAATATCATATTTCCTTCTGCTGATTTTGTTAATGATTTCAGTCCATTGTAGTTTCAGGAATAGAAGATGAACATCTCTTGGCAGGTGTTTTCTTAGGAATTTTTATTTCTAATTCTGTCGTAAATGATTTTATAACTTCATTACCTGCTGCTAGTGTATAGAAGTTAAATTGAATTGTATCTGATAATTATGTTATCTTTATTACTTATAATTTTCTTTGGTAGATATTTTACATTTAATTCATTGTAATGTACATGTCTATTTTTTACTTTCATTATTAAACAGAAAATGAAGAAAAAATTTACTAGAAATGTAAGAATTGATATTTATTTCTTCTGCTGCACTCAGAGATAGCACTTAATGTTTCTATATTGATTCGTGGGTCTGTCTTTGCTACTGTACCCTTCAGTACATTCAGATAATATTTAATTTTCTCACAGAATACAATATATCTTGTCTATCGCTGACCTCAAAATGTTTTGAAAGAGACAAAAAAAGACAATTTCAAAAGACACCAGCAGACTGGGGCTGTAGCTCTGGAGTAGGGTGCTTGCCTGGCGTGCACAGGACTCAGCTCCATGCATACCATTACAAAAAATAGACAAAATAAATAAGCCAATTTAAAAATTTTCTCAGCTTTATTTAATCGAATTATTGATTATCCATTACATCCAGTTCTTACTTTTTCTAAAGCCTGAAAACATTACTGAGGGATTCGCTTAGGATTGATCCAGTGCTCTAAGACTTCTCCTGCAAGAGCCCTTCCACCAGAGCCTCCTGGGTAGGGTCTCCCCCTTTAGCAGCCACAGCACCAAGGGGAAAGTCCTACCAGGACCTCTGCAGTAGGTAAAATTCATTCTGTCTCAGTCAGGGCTTAGTAGATCTCTGTTCTGGTTGAAATCTGGGAAGGACCTATTCATTCTCCAAATATTCTATATTATTGAAAGTTGACATTAGTCTCCAATCTAGTTGTCTGGTTTTCTCAACCTGGTTTTCAATCTTTGTTGTTGTTGTTATTCTATCACCGCGTTTCTTACAAACGCAATGGTAATTGATCATTTCCAGGGCTGATATCTGTGTAAATTGATACATGTTTTTCACAGTGTCTAGGCTAATGTCAGATCTTTTATTTCTCTTCTGGTATCACTTTGCTTTTTGGAAAGACATGGAAACATCTGAAGTGACAATAATACCCCCACAGGGGTTGCTTTTGATCTATGAACATCATTATGTTGTCATTTTTGTTTTATGACCAGTGAGGTAGATGTACATGTCAGGTTGCCTAGGCAGTGTTTCTGATGAAAGTTTTGTGCTTATAGATTTCTGTCACTCGGTGATATTCTGTTGATTATTTCATTTTGGCATTCAGTAACTGCCTTCTAATGGAGTGATCTTATTTCTGTGTCAAGTGTCTCAATATTCTATTTTTACTTAGAGCTTCATTTATTCAAACAGGATGTGTTTTTGGGAATTTGCCTTTAAATCTACTTAAATGTATAAATCACTGCTTAACTGAATTGTTTCTAGATAAATACATCGGCTTAGCCATGCTTTTTAACTTGGGCATTGCAATATTAAAAGAGAGACTGGTTAAAAATTTCCTGGAATTGAACATAATTGTGATTACTGATAGTGAGGGATCAGACCCAGTAATCCACTGGAATAATAAGCACAACTCCATATAAAAAATAGTAAAACTAAAGAATACAAATAAATCTTTACAAGAGGAATAAAGACTATGTTACAACCAAAGTAATAATAGTGGTTCTAACAGCAGATTTCTCACCAAACTCATTGGACCCAGGGTCTTTACAATGAACTGTATTTCTAGCCCTTTTCTTATTTTTTTAAAAATTTTGTGGTGGAGTCTCACTATGTGAAAACCTTGATCATACAACACATTGAGAGTACATAACTCAATCTAAAATATACAGCTGTTAAAATTGAAAGATGGAGGATGAAAGGATGTGTTCGAATACAGAAAAACTGAGAATGTTAATCATTGCTCATTATTTCCTAAAATAAAAAGCCATGCACCACAATACAGAAGTTAAATTTAGATAACTATAAGAAACTGGCAGGTGTGGCGATTATAACAGTTGACTACAATAGCTATTCATAATTATATTGAGATGAGTAAGTAGTTCACATAGACACAAGATTTGAAGTTTTTACTGATATTTCTAATCTTTTTCATGCATCTACTTTATACTAAAGTAGAGCAAAATCTTGAGAATAAAGGCAAAAATGCTTGCTGCCTTCTTTCCCTGAAAGGCTGCTGGTGATATGCGCAAACCGTGTGGGGAAATGACATGATTGGCACAGAATTTTGTGGTGTCTTGCTTCGGACAAGCATAAGATGTCTCTTGCAAAAAAGAGCAGGAGAACTTTAGCATTTATTTACAATGAAATGAAATCTATATAAAGGTACAGTGGCTGTTATCGTTTTGAAAATGATAGAAAAAAAATTACACTTCATATTTTTCTGGATGTAGATGCATTTTAACCATAAAGAGTTTGCCAAATTGTCATTTCTTAAATTACCTAGGCTTTTTGTATGTTCTGTAAGATGACTCAATATTTTTGCATTCTTAAAAATTCTTCGTAAAACTACTATGGCCACCCTCACTTTACTTCCAATCGTGATTTCAGGATATATTTTCATCGGTGTTACACGTTTTCAAAAATGTGTTTGACTAGCTTTACAGTCAGCTACATTCTGCCCACGGAGTACTTTGTGGCTTCCAATTAAATGTCTTATTTTTCCACTTCGCCTTAAAGAGAATGACAGTGCCAGAGAAGAAAATACAGACACTCCAGTGTAAAAATGTATCTTGTAAATATTTCACTCCAGCTTTCATTCTAAAAGGTCTGGTATTTTATTTGTCACTTTCAATCTTTCTCAGAGTAAGAACTCTCGCATTTGATGCTGGCATTAAGTCAAAATGTGTCTTCCCCTGACTTTCTGTCTGCCAGTCTCTCAGACTTAATTGAAAGTGATCTAATGTCAGATTCTTGAGCGTTTGTTGTCAGCAAAACAAATAACGCAATGCACCATGGGGGAAAACATGACCGCGTGGGCAAGGGTAAGTTTCAATAACATCAGGCAGTATTTGCAGTAAAATATTTATTGCCACCTGCTATGTGTATGTAATTAATCGTGACTGCGAATACATGCAGGTATCATTATTTCTTTTTACAAAAATTTAAAACTATTTTGGCTTTTTTTATAGGAAGTGTGAGGGATGGTCAGTCAGCTCAGTTGAATGAGGAAAAGAAATTTGCAAATAACACAATCATTGTGAAGAAACCCAGATCTTTTCTTTCTATTATTTTCACTAATAGTGTGAGACTAAACCCACTACCTTCCCATATTTGAGTACCAGGAAAAACTGACAAATACAAGGAGATATATTCTTCGCTTCATAAGTATTTGGTAAGAATAGTTCTACTCTGAGCACCTACACATACGCTTCCGAAGACACCATATCTCACAAACCCCTAAGTAACAGTAAAACAGTACACGACTGGAATTTCTTCTAGTGAATGAGGCAAAGGCCACAAGGTTGTTTTTTTCAGTGTTCATGTCTGTAACATTCAACAGAAAATGGCACTATGACAAGTAGTGTATGATACTTCTCTTCTTTGAAAAATTATAGAAGATGTTCCCATGATCTTTGTGGGCTTTTCTCTTCAAACTTTTTATAAATACTCTTTGAGGTGCCCGACTTATAGTTACTTTGAAACGGTGACATTTAAAAATTATACAGCTTTGTTTCTCTAGGGCTACATATTATCCTTTAAATAACAGAATTCCAGTGAGCTGGAACAGTCTCCTGCAGCTAATATTTTAGCAAACAGACTTTTATCTTGGAATTGCATCCAACTGTCAAGGAGATCCACAGAGGTTATCTCTAAAATTCTCTATTGTCTGAACCAAGGTGGAAGACCAATAGACCTCAATTCTAGTAGTAATGTTAACTGGACCTCCTTGCTGTGGCTGGAAAAGTCTGAATTGAATAATGAATTTTTAGATTTGAGTTTTGTTTGCTACCCAGATGCATATTTTAATTGAATTATTTGAGTCACCAGATTGGTCTTACATATCAGTGTGCCAATGATTTTCTGTAGATATTGAATTGCCTACAATTAAAGATGGTTAATCAAAACCTAGGTGACCATTGAAGAGATGCTTTAGCTGTCCTGTATTTGACCTGAGACTGGGCAGATACTGTTTCCAATATTAACAGCCATATTTGGATATTTAGAGCTAGAGCTGGAGGTTGAGCTAAAGCTGGAGCTAGAGATTGAGATAGGCACAGATATCAGCAATTATTCCTTCCTTTGTATAATCAGAATTTCTAATAAACAACATTGATTTTAAACACAACTTCAGGATTAATT
Organism: Dinomys branickii; assembly: GCA_004027595.1. Classification (NCBI taxonomy): domain Eukaryota; kingdom Metazoa; phylum Chordata; class Mammalia; order Rodentia; family Dinomyidae; genus Dinomys; species Dinomys branickii. Next base: position 110,246 of record PVLD010000858.1, on the reverse strand, counting down.
AACTCAAACACATAAAGGGTTCATGAACATACATTACAAGGTTAAGTAAATTCTTTCTTGGAATTTGGAGAAAGTTTAAATAGGATTGGTGAGTTGGGCAGGCAAAATGAGGGCTATAACCATGAGCAAAAGCCAAAACAACCAAAGGAAAATGTTTTGAAAAAAACAGAAAAACATTGCAAGACTTCAGGTAGAGGTGGTAAAGTAGGATAAAGACCTTCGCCCACTAACATGAATGACAAGTCTTCTCCCCTAACTTCTCTTCCCAACAATGTGCAGAATGTACCCTCTACTTTTATTATGAGCACCACGTATTATGCGACAGAAGGAATGCCTCCATATCTTTCCAGAGTGAGAACAGCCTCTAACCCATATCTTACAGAAAAGTCTGTAAGACATGAGCAAAAGTTAAAAAAAAAAAAGAACCATGACCCAATGTAAAATTGCCAGACTCTAGCCGATCCGGTAGCACCAAAAGAGTTCATTCTTTTGTTGGATATGCCAGGCTGATCTTCTCTATGGGGGCAGTTCTCCCTTCCACTGCCCTTCTCTTCAAGCTGCAGTACATTCCCCAATTTTGCTTCCTTCTCAATTAAACCTTTGCCAATAAATTAATACAGTTGCCCCAGTTTTAGTTTCATTATCATTAAAGGAAGTTTCCTAGTCTTGCCTGCATTGTGGGAGCAAGGTGGGGAGTGGTTTACAGATGTCAGTTCTAAAGGAAAGTGGGGTATCAAGGTTAATGCTCTTACAGATAGTCCATTGTCCCACTATCACTGATCGAATAAAAACAGTGTTATGAAAAGATAATCAGCTTTAAAATTAAACACACATATATGTGAACGCTGTCTCTTCTTAGTAGCTTTGTTACCCTGGGAAACAATTATACTCCCTCATGTTTAGTAAGATTAAAATACCAATGTTGACAGAGTTGTTGTGGGGATTAGCAAAAATTTGGATAAGGCTGTTTGCCAAAAAAAGCCCAGTAAAGCATGATATTACTGAAGACACTATTAAAAATATTTCTCATGTTAGGATAGTACTTCATTTTGGGTAGTCAAGAAAGCTGAATACAAGAGACACAGTCTGCTGTCCTTTGTTGTTAAGGAACTATCAAGAATTAGTTTATTTCTGCATATTTGAAGTCATTTTCCCACATACCTGTATGTGTAAAATATTATAATGCCTTTCTGAATTCCACTTATTTCTTGTTATTATAAGAATTGCCTTTCACAATGAAGAAGCAATTTCCACTCCTTGATATGAACATAGTAGGAAAGCAGGAAAAAAACGTAGGCCTTCAGTAGCATGAATAATTTTAGGAAACTCAATCCTATCTGGCTGTTGTTTGGTGAGGTGTTTTGGAAAATACAAGCCTGCTTTTCAAAATGCTCATATGCAGTGCACCACTAGAGGCCAGGAGACACCTCTGTAAATAAAGCTGCATTCCAGTCTGCATATGAGTTACAGCCTTAATTGATAAGCAAAACTTTGTAGTCTGACAGAGCTGAAACCAGTGAATTCTTCAGTGGGGGTTTCAAATCTGGATGAAGAGAAAGGTTATGCAATGTTATATGTTGATGCTTAAGAGTTTCTATGGAAACATCTCTACTATTTGGTAGAAAAATGCAGAAAATTTTTCAGATTTTATGACCTTTGTGCCAATGAATATTCTATGAAAAGAACCCAAGGAAATTGCTGGAAAACAAAATAATGTAACAGAAATGAAAAATGTCCTTTAATGGGTCATTTGTGTAGTAGACATAGCTGAAGAAAGAATTGTGAACTTGAAAATATGACAATAGGAATTTCAAAACCCAGAAACAGAATAAAAGACTGCAAAATACAGAATAGTCAAAAACTGTGGAAAAACTACAAAAAATATAAATGTGTATAGTGGGAATACCAGAAGGAGAAGACAGGATTATAGGGACGGAAGTCATATTTGGACAACTATGTTTGATTTCCCCCAAACAGCTTCTGAATCTAAACCAGAGAACCAGAAATCCCAAGGAACGCTAAGCAGGGTAAGTAATAAAAAGAACACACAAAAAATAAACAACAACCACACCCATACTTGGCCTATTATATTCAAAGGTCAGAAAATCAAAGATAAAGAGAAAATCTTGAAAAATCTAGAGGAGAAGAACACTTTATGTACAGAAGAAAAATAAGACGTGTATGAGAATTTTCACAAATCATGAAAACAAAGGATGAACAAGACAGAGTGAAAGAAAAACAGAAATTTTAAATCTACCAACCTCGAATTGCGTACCCTGCGAAATTATCTTTCAGATTTGAAAGGGAAATAAAACTTTCTCCGACATGAACTGAGAGAAGTTATTGCCAATAAAATTGCCTTGCAAAAAATGGTAAAACAAGATCTTCTGAACAAAGGGTATCATAGAGGTCAGAAACAGGAGGGAAAAGAACAACGCTGGAGGGAAAATGTCAAAGCAAACAAAACAAACTTTTCTTCTACTTGCTGCTTGTAACCTACGACGGTGAGCCCAAAATAATGGTGAGAGAAATGATTTATTGCATCACGGTAAAGTATTTTGTCAGTTTTGTGGTGTCATGTTTCATTGAAGGATGTGTGTGTGTGTGTGTGTGTGTGTGTGTGTGTGTGTGAACTATCAGTTACCTTCTTGATTCCTGGCTTCAGTCAGGCAAGGATGGAAGGATGGGCAGTGGGCATACCTCAGGCTCTTTTCCTAAAAATAGTAAACGCTCCTGCTTCCTTCCTTCCATTCCTTCTTCCAAGGGGAATACCGGGACTGTACACTTGCTCTCCGAAGCCCAGCGGTACCGGAGACAGTCCATGTGTCGTCCCCAGTACAGTATCCTTCAGTGTCCGAGGTTTGGCTTGCCCCGGTGGGTGTGCATGCACGAGGTTCAGCGCCTTGCGTGCTGTCCGTAGGGGTACATGGGGTACCGCTGCAGACCTGTGCACCGCTGTGGGCCTATGCGGCCCCAGGTTAAAGCAACTTCAAGGTTAAGGCACCAAGTCTTACTGAAAGCTTCAAGTTGGTATCGTGGCGGTTCTTGAGCTCTGTGCCCCAGTTGCTCTGAGTCCCTCTCCCCAAAGACGCATCCCCCACCTGTCCTCCCCAGGTGCCCCGACTACTCCCATGGGCCACTCCACAAAGTGTTCTGTGTGGGGAGCAAGACAGCGCTGCCCTTGAGAGACTGGGGAAGCCTGGTGTGCACAGTGAGTCCACTTCCTATGGACTCACTTTGGGCACAAGGTGAATCCAGGCGAGGGGCTCGATCTTGGCACTGACCTGTGCTGTCTGGTGAAAGGCAGGGCCCCTCTGGCGGGAAACTTTCTCTTATTCTGCTCAGTGCACAGATTTTAGGTTTTCTGCTAAAACAGGACACTAGGAATTCCCTGGAGGACTCTCAGTCTCATACAGTGGAACTGTATGTATAAGTCCCATCTTGTTTGTTCTACAAGAAGTTAACGCTAATGCCTGGATATGTTGGCACAAGACTGCAATCCAGTATTTGGGAGGCTGAGGCAGGAAGACCGCTGCAAGCTTGGGCTACACAATGAGTTCAAGGCCATCCTGAATAACATAGCCAAGCCCTGTCTCAAAAAAAAAAAAAGAAAAAAAAAAGGCTGAAAACACCTTTTCTGCCATCTTGCTGACAGCCTGCCAACATTCTCACAATGTTTTTTTCAAATATTTATGAAACTTTCAACAAGACAGTCCAAATTATTGAAAATAAAAAAAAAATGAAACTTTACCCTAAAATAATTGAAATGATACAATAACCTTAGTAGAATTGAAGGAAACAAGACATAAATAAAATTAGAAATGAGGAATGTCCTAAAATTTTAATCTAAGTATTTACCTTGAGACAAGAATAAAAGTCAACCGAAGATAAGGCAGAAAGAAGGAAACAAGAACAATAAGCAAATGATAAAATTGGAAAACATAGAAAACAAAACAGAAGCTGTTTAGGAAAATAACAAACTGTTCGTGCGTAATCTTGGCAAAAGTAAAGGAACACACAACTAGCCACACCTGGAATGAAGTACAGGGCGCCATTACCGGCACTAGCCATTTGAAGGGCTACGAGTGAATTTTATGCTCACCTTATGCTCCTAAAGTCAACAGCTTAGGAGAAATAAGCCAACATCTTGAAAACAGCTCACAACTAAAACTAAACCGAGATGAAATAGATAATCAGAACCATCTTATAACAATTAAAGTAATTGCATTTATAATTAAAGCACTGCTGAAAAAGAAATTTCCAAGAACAGATGGCTTCACTAGAGAACTCCACAGAACATTTTAAGAATTAAACTCAGTTTTACAAAGTGTCTTCTGGAGAAAAAGAAAGTGAGCCCTTCTTGACTAACTGCTGGAGAAAAGAATTTCCTGATCCCTACTTAGACACAGATAATGTAAAGATAGAAAACTATAGGTTAAATTTTTATACATTTGCAAATAAAATCATTAGACATGCACAAAACCCAGCCAATTCCTAAGGAACAAAATACTAGTACACCATCACCTAGTGATTAAATAAGAAAAATCATATTGTAATATACATTGAGAAAAATTGATACTTAGCAGTTATGAACAAGATATTTAGCACAGTCAAAATAGAAGGCAATTATTTGAACTTGATAATGGGTACCCTCAAAAAAGTAACACCATTCTGTGGATACTTAAGCACTGATTGCTTCCCCTAAAGATTAGGAATTAGGACCGTATATTCATTCACATAACTCTTATTCAATACTGTAATGGAAATTCTAGGCCCTGTGTACATGTTAGTAACAAATTTTTTACATGTATATGCCAAGATATTCTGTAAATAAAATCTATAGAAATCCTGATTTAAAAAACACTCCCATGGATAATAACTGTATATACTCACAGCAAACATACAGACACAAAAATTTGAGCCCCAATGCAAATCATAGTAATTCCAAGGAAAACAGAGGACTTAAAAAAACTATACATAGTATGTGCTTAGAAACACATATATAAGACCCCTCCACTGAGTTTTACAAGATCTTGATGGATGAACTCAAACATTGAAAAAATTATATATATAATAATATATATTATATATAACTATATAACTATACATAACTATATATATATAACTCTCTCTATATATCATCCTCCTATTGAAAAGAACAATACAAGAAATATGTCAATTCTTTCTTGATTAACCTATAGCATAATTCCTATTAAAATCTATTTTATCTATTTTATTCTACAATTCCTCCTATAATCTTAGCAGGATTTGTGTTGACAAGTGTTGACTGATGATCTTCTAAAAGTTATACAGAAAAGCACAAGACCTAAGATAGAAAAATAAAAATTGAGAGGAGAATGAATGTGGACCGAAGGGAGTAACCTGGGAGGACCCCACTGCTCACTGTCCCAGCTGCTAGACGCCCCAGGAGTCGTGAGAGTGTGACTTGGGAAGAAGGAAAAGTACAGGCTAATAAAACTAAATAGAAAACTCAGAAATATTCCTCCATGATATGCTCACATGACATTTTTAAATAAAGCTAAAAATCAATTTAGTGCAGAAATCATAGTCTGCAGTAGCTAGTGCTGGATCAGTCATAATGACAGGTAAAAAACTAGACCTTGCCAGGTGTGGTGGTGCACAACTGTAATTACAGCACTTGGGAAGCTGAGGCAGGAGGATTGTGGCAAGTTTGAGACCAGCTTAGGCTACAAAGTGAGTTCGGGGCCAGCCTGAACTGCACAGTGAGACTCTGTCTCAAAAGAAAGACAAAAGTAAAAAACCCACAAAAATTAAACCTTGATCTACCCTAACAGCTTATAAAAATGAACTTAAAATGGGTATTAAATTAAATAGGAAACAAAGTCATAAAATATTTAGGATAAAAACAGTAGACATGTTTTGTTTGTAGGAATAAGCAGAGTTCTTAGAATCAGCATCCCAGAAGTCCACAAAGCGAATAACTGATGAAATGGATCATGTTCTTAAAGCGTTTCTCTGTGTACAACTGGGAGATGTAGAGGAAACATGTGATGTTTAGAAACAGGGGACAGTTAAGTGGTTGCCCGGGGCTAGAAATGAGGCAGCAAGAACTGGGAGCAGAGTTAGGAGAGCTGGGGCCTTGCTGTAAAAGGCCAAGACAGGGAACCTATTCTACGTTTCACACGAAGCTGGGTACACAAATGCACACAAGGGACACCATTATGTAGAACTAAACACATGCCATAGTACACATGGGACTGAGGTAAAACTCCGGCGCTCAGCATGTTAAACCTGGTTCGTATTAATGTCAAAGTCATGGTTAGGGTTTTTGCATTATACATTATGAAGCTGTTATCATTGGAGGAAACTACATAATTTTTAAATGATAACTGGTATTATTTCTTTCAGCTGTATGTAAAACCATGGTTCTTAGGATTAAAACTAAATGTGCAATATTTTATTAATGCAGAACAAAGACTCTCTTCTATCCAGCAAAGTGCAGTGCTTCTACGAAACCAAGATGCCAAGTAGCACAACGCACACTACCTGCCTATGAGCACATCTGTGGTTAAAGGCTGGAGCAATCCCTAGAAGCCAACACGTGTGATGGGGACAAAGGCATGACGCTAAGCAAGTGGTGCTGAGCGCATTTTCCAAATTCCATAATATATGGTTTTTACAGACACAAAAGTCAAGGAAGTGAAGGGACAGATAACAAAGGGCAGACAAAATTGAATTCTCGCATAAAGTTAGCAACCACAAATACATTTGCCATCATTACAAGAGTGGTTTAGAATAAATCAGTTCTCAGGGGGAAAAGAGCAAAGCAACTAGGTGTGTGAGCTTTGGACTGTGGCAGTTAGAGGTAGCTTCTGAGAATCGCTAACTGCAAACATTTCCTTCCATTTGGAGTTAAATGTGTGCTGCCCAGCTATCAGAATCTTAATTAGGATTTGGCAGAAGTCTGCAAGGGAAAACCTCTGTCTAAATATAGTGGCAGGCCATGAGAACAGCAGAGGCACTCTTAAATGTGATCAAAAGAAAACCCACTACAAACAGCATTAAGACAGGATAAACTTTATGGCAATATTGAGGAAAGCTGGAAGACAATGAAATAATATTTGCAAAGTGCTAAGAAAAAATACATTTTTAACAGAAAAAATAGTTTTCTATGATCTCATTCTAAATTCTGGTTAACATTATTAACAAAGTTCTCTTCAACAAATGAAAAGATACATTATAAATCCTATATCAGAGGTTTTCTAAATATATATAGAAACTGCTAATATCAAGGCTTTAAAAATACTAATATAAAACACTCAAGAAATATTCCACAAAACAACTTAGCAATATTTAGTAAAGATGAATACTTCAATGTCATTAGTAATTTACCTCCCACTTGTTTAAACTATAAAACATCTCACACATGCAGAAGGTATATCCAAGCATATTTCAACAGTGTTTTGAAATACTGAGAAGTTTTAAATACTTCTGTGTAAAATTTTAACATTTATATAACATTCCAAAATATGTGACACTAGATTATGTTTAGTTTCTGAAACATATACAGTGTTAAAAATATACATCTGATACCACTGCTGAGCAGGACAGAGAAAATGCTACAACATACATAAAACATTTTCCTTATGAGAAATGTTTTTTACAATAAGTTTGTCTTTGATAGTATTATGTATTAGGTCCTAAGTACTTCATACTATTTTAAGAATTTTCCACATATATTCTGCTTGCTTTTACTTGACAACATCAATAATAAGCTCCTATGTACCTTCTCTAGACATGTCTGAGAAACTGTACAATTAACATATGCAAATATAAATATATGAACAGAAGGTAAAATTCATTATTCTTAGAATTTATAAAATACCTAGCAAAATGATGTATGTTTGAATATATTCTAAAATGAAAGCAAATACTTACATTTTATTACTTACTTTCTACCAAACCCTAAAGCTTCAGAAAATAATAATAAATACTCAGGAGAATGACCCTTATAATTTTTTGAATAATTCCATCAAGATTCTGAAGTTGTTCAAAATGTATTACATTTGTCATGACATATCAGACATACTTCACTGGATAGTGAACGCTTTTTTGTCTTGCAGACTGATAGCCCTGCAGTGATTTTAGGACTTAGTATTTCAGGGGGAGACCCAGCTTCACAGGGTTGGTAAGGGTGCTCTTCCTATGTAGATTTTACTTCCATTTGAAACCAGCACTAGTTTTATATTCTGAGTTCAAGAATTTTGCTAGAATGTTCTAGATCTGATTTTTTAAAATTTAATTTTCCTTATTGTAATCGTCTTTTTAATCCATCTACTTAAAGGGAACATTTTTCTACCTTTAATTACTTTAAAATAATATAAATGATGTGACTATCTGAAATAGGATATAGTGATTTAAAGCATATCTCTGGGAAATGTCATTTCAAAGTACTAAGATTAATCAGGGTTGGGCTGGGGATATAGCTCAGTGGAATAAGCGCTTGCCTAGCAAGCGCAGGGTCCTGAGTTTGATCCCAAGTACTGCAAAAAAAAAAAAAAAAGCAGGGTTAGTATTTTATTATCATGTTAACAAGTATTAACCTTTTTTTTTTTTTTGCTTCAGGTGCTTTCTTTCAAACCACATGTTATATTATTGTTCTAATCAAGCATTAAGGGGTATATAAAAGAAATTGTTAGTTTCAAATGTGGAATGTAACAAATTAATGTGAAAAAGTACATTTAAATATAGATGACATCACATGGGCTATGGTTAATCTTAGCCCTTCCGCATCTCGATGTTGGCACTGGATGAACTGCTAGGGTTCGTATCTAATGTCGCCCCAAAATGTCATGCGTTCACAGGTGGAGCTTTGGGGAAGTTATTGGGTCACGATAGTCACCAGCAGATTAGAATACTGGTGAGCATGTGCCTGACCGTGATGTTGGGAGATGGGTCCGGGAACGCGGAGGTAGAAGAAGACTGGAAGGACGCTCAGTGACCGCTCCCGCGCTCCTGGTTCAGGCACCCTGCTTCTCATCTGCACTCGGTGAGCAACTCCGCTCAGACTTCCGCTTCTGCCGGCTTGACCTGCCATGGAGCCAGGGAACTATGGACTGAAACCTTCCCCAATTGGGAGCCAAAGTGAGCCTCTGCTGCCTAAAGTGAGGACGGTGAGTATTTCGTTTCATTAACAAAGGAAATGACTAAGTGTGTGTTAGTTTTATGTCCCCTGTGCACTTCCTCTCCAAGCCTTTGCGACCTGCTGTTACCCTTTCAAAAGGTTGTCACCTTTGAAGTATACGATTTGTTTCCCATTTTGAATAAGAAACCACGTATAAATGTCGTATTCTGTAAATATGAATGATTTCTCAAGTCTTCCATCCCTCTGAGACGTGGTACTATTTCAGTCCGTTGTTTAAAAAGTAACTTCTGTTTTCCTGGAGTAATTATAAAAAAAAAGCTTCATGTAGGCAATATTAATACTAATCATGGTTTCAAATGACTTGTTTGTATTACTGATATCTAATTGCTCAGAAAGCCTTGGAAAAGAATACTCGTGTCCCTCAAATCTGCTGCAGGTCTTGAAGGTAAAACTGCAGGTAAGAAAGCTGAATGGGCCTTCAGTGATTTAAAAGCATAATGTGGTTTAAATATCCATAGGAAAAGTATATATCTATTTTAACAAAAATGTCTGTATGGAGTCATTGAGAGATGCATTTAGCTGTGTATTTTCATGGTAAAAATAGATACAGTCCATGCAAAAGGAAATATCAGAAGTCATTTTATATGAATTAACATATGAAAGCTTTACTTCTGATTGCAGAAAGATAAGGAGAGAGTTCAATTATCCATTATCGACGCTCCTGCATTTTAGCTTCACTCAAAGGGTTATCAGTCCCTCCACTGCACATAAAACAAGACTTACATACTTATGTGGGTATTGGAAGTTGTTATTACACCAGAAGAAATGACAGATAAGTACAGAAAACATATTAGACTCATATTTGAAAGCCTAGAGCCAGCTTAAAGTTCAGGCAATTGGAATACCGTTTCCTAATGAAAGACCACCACATGACATATATAGTTATTTAGTATAACATTAATATTCCCCATTTCATGAGAACCTGGGAGAACTGAGTAGCATTCTGAGAATGTTCAAGTAAAAAATTCCCTGGACACAGTTTAGGCTCAGCCACATATAAGAGAGATCATGGACTGTCTGGACTCGAAGCTCTCTAAATAGACCAAATGCATTAAAATAAATATATTTCTTTCTAATTAGTGTTGAAGCATGTGGTATCCAAAGACAGTTTAGTGAAGTTGATTGTAGTATGGTTTCTGCCTTACCAGGAAATAGTCTTCATAATTATTGTGTTAATAATTGGGTCAATGCAAAATTTGGCTCAGAAAAACTATATGTTGAAAATGTACTGTGGACAACATATATGCACATTGCTGATATAATTATGTGTGTGATATAATTTCTGAATTTGAAGGACTTAACCTAGTCAATAATGTAGACATTTAAATATATGTTGGTGCAGATTAACTTAACAATATCAATGCGGACATGAAAAATAGTGATCTAAAAAGGGTTCTTGCAGACGATAGGCATGATATAAATATGAAGGGACAGCATAAACTCATTGGACATATATGTAGCAGCAATTACATAGGAAAACGTCATGGCCATGAAAGACACCAACTCAGATAGATTAAGGGTGTCCAAGTTGAGGATGAAGGAATAGAAAATTCTGCAGAGGCGCAGGAAATAAAGTGAAATGTTCTGTCTACCCACAGATGAACTTGGAAATTTAGTATCTTTAGAGTTTAATTTCAGAATCTATTTATAGCAACTCAAAAAATAAGGTGTAGGAAGGAAGTAACTGGTGGAGATATGACCATGATTATGATAAATCCAATATAGAAAAAATAACAAATCTAAAGATGTAACATTTTAGGTTAGATGGTTGGTTAGTGGCATTGGTCTGTAAACTTGGGTCAGTCTGAATCAATCCTTGGGTTCCCTTTATCCTATCCAGCCATCTTGAGGGAACTTGAAGACAGTTTTCATAGAAACTACTCCTATATCTTTTCTCACTTTATAAAACTGATCTCAGATATCACAGTGGTGCTCACAAAGTTAAACACAGTGAGTGCAAGTGCCTATAATATGCACACTCATTAATTACAAATTCTTGGCCTTACAGAAAGTTTTCTCGGGGCTCTGGATACACCACCTCACAACAAGACTGTAGTATGGCATCTATCTAAATGTGCCTCCAAAGCCTCATTCGCACATTGGTGGGGCTTTGGGAGGTAGCTGAATCATGGACGTGTGACATTTGAGTAGTCCAGTGATTAGCACGCTTCGCAGTGCGGACTGTGGATTTACTGAGCAGTGAAGATCCACTCTGGCTGTGAGTGGCACTAGCCAATGGGCTTGTAGCCTGGATGGCATAAAAAGGGAAAGAAGGAAGGCTGCCACCGCCTGCCCGCCATGCCTGGAACCCTTTCTCCTTCGCCGTGCTGCTCTGCTGTGATGTTGTCTCTTGGAAACAGCTGACAGTAGATGGGAAGCTCTACGAACTGTGAGCTACAGTGAAACTTTCCTCCTTTAACTTCTGGGTTTCTGGTATCTTGTCCCAGTGTGTAAGTAACTAAGACAACTGCAGAGCACAACATGGTACCCAAGTAGGACTTTCATTATTTTGAGTTGGTGATTTCAAGAAATGACAGACAGAAAAATAACTGTACATAGCTATTCTTTTATAAAAGAAGTTTGCATCTAGAAAGGAGGTTATTTTACTGATGAAATCATTCACCAGGAAGAGCGCTGCCTAGACATAGCTTTATCACCTGAGAGAGTCTTTCCTGCACTACAGAGCAACTTTTATTCTCCATATGTTTCAACCATCTTCCTCCGGAGGCCCCAGGCCCCTCTTCCTTTCTGAAGCTGAAAATGCTGGGCAGGCTTCTAAACTTTAGCCTTACTTTGAGTCTCATTACTTTTGTGGGAACCTCTACGTACACACATGATTAGATGTTCTCCTACTGTTAATCTGTTTTATGCTAGTTTAATTTTCAGCCCATGCAAGGAGGCTGGAAGAGAGGAGGTAGAGTTTTACCAGGTTTGGGGTCCTCACTGCAGTTACCCTGTAGTCTTCATGTCTGTGCCCTAGATCTCCATAATGTATAGGTGTTATATATTAATGGGGTTCCCCACCCCAATCTCCTACCCCAAAGTGGGTAGAAGAAATAAAAACAGGTACAAAGAAGACAAGTCTAAAAATGAATGAAAAAATGTATTAAGTGTTTAATTCAGAAACTGGTTTTAGTTATGTGCAATGTGTAATCAAGAAGGCTTGTGCCCGGATTTCTGAAGAAGGCCTGGGAAGCCAGGCAGCAAACTAATTTGGAAGCTGAGGCAGGAGGGTTGCTGTGAGTTCCTGGCCATCCTGGGCTACATAGTAACTTCAAGGTCAGCCTGGGCTATATATGAAGACCCTTTCCCCTAATCTCTATAACACCTCTGCCAAAAAACAATCAGTAGACTTTCTGTGTGCCAGCAATGAACTCACTGAGAAAGAAATCAGGAAAGCAATCTCATTCCAGTCACATCAAAAAACAAAGAAACAAACAAGCAAGTAAACCAATATAAAACAAGACAGCCTAGGAATGAATGAACATGCCCAAGGGAAGAAGGACCCCGCATCTTAGTTACTTTTCCCCTGCTGAGACCAAATACCTGTCACCCAAAGTAAAGGAGGAATTTATTTGGCTCACTTTTTTAGGTTTTCAGTCTATAGTCAGCTGACGCCGAGATAGGCTGATATGGCAGAAGCAGCAGCAGCGGGGAGAACAAGTCCGTGGCAAAGGAGGGCAGGCCCAAGGCAGCAAGCAGGGAAGTAGCAAGCAGTGAGTGACGCCTGCAGCCCTTTCTGCCCCTTCCTGTGCTCCCAGGCTGCCCACCCCTAGGGTGGGTGCCACTCATCCCCAGGGTGGGTCTTCAAATTATCCACTCCTCATTTTAGAATTGTGCTGTTAAATCTACTCCGGGCCCTCAAACAGGGACAGAGGGAAGCCAGTTTCCCCTATGCTTGCAACACATTATGTTCACACTATATTTTGCTTAAATTAGCACTACTGTGTCCTCGCTATGGAAATTCTGATGTGTCCCTAAGAATAGGTTTCCCAGTTTTCTGTTGTGCTGCACATTCCGTGCCTAGAAAATCAAGGTGCACCCTCTCAATGAGCATTGTTTCCTCATTTTACAACCGATGGCATTTCTTCATTATTATAGATAACATAAAATATCATCTTTGTTCCAAAAGTTTTGAAATAAACTGTAAATTCAATCTTCTAGTGAATACCGCCATTAATACATTTGGTCCTGTAAGAAACAGAAAAATAGGTGGTCTGTTTTCACTTGGTTTTAAATTTGGACAGAAACTCACTGATGGTTAAGGCAGTTATTCTGAGCAAGACGACTTGACCCAAAGGAAAAAGAAAAACGGCACCCACCCAGAAAGCTCCAGAACAAGATGCCAGAACTAGATAGTTGATAAGCAAGCAACATTCCAGTCAAAAGAATGCACAGGGGCTGGGGATATAGCTCAGTGGAATAAGCGCTTGCCTAGCAAGAGCAGGGTCCTGAGTTCGATCCCCAGTACCGCAAAAAAAAAAAAAAAAAAAAAAAAAAAAAGAATGCACAGAGTGAGTTTTCCATGAAACTAAGGGGAACTAAGATTGTGGTTGTAGAGATGGTACCTCCTTGCTCTTAACCTAAGATAGGGGAAGAGCCTTTGGGAACTAGAGGGTGTAAACGTCACTGCTTGTTTGAGTTGGGGGCACCTGCCACTGGACAGATACTCATTTCTGCAGAATTGCCATTAAATCTCGTTCCCCCATACTTTGTGTCTCAGGAGTCTGTACGTTTGGGATCTGAACAGTGGTTTTCCCACAATCATGTCTATATTTTAGCTCCCACAATAGTAATATACTGGGAAATTTTGCTTAGTTCCATTTTCAAGAAACTCGCATAATCCCAAAGCCCTAAATGCCTGATGGTATGATCGGGCAGTAATGTGCTGCTTCAGAAGACAATTACAGCTGTGCCTTCTGCAGAATTCAGGGCCCATCATTCCTATCCTCACAGCAGCAAAGGCAGACTCAGTGAAAATCAAGCTTCCTTGGATTCACCAGGCAAATGAGTTTGCAGACACACAGTGTCACTCTGGATGTCAGGCCCGCACACCGAGTCTCAGCACTGGCTTCACCCAGAGGAAAAGCTGATGAAGCCCTCACCTGGGAGGAACACTGGAAACCCCACAGTGCGAGGACTGGGGATAAGCACGGGAAAGTCCAAGGAGCACAGTCTCAGGGCAGCCTCCACGTCCTTCATGAGTGTCACTTTGAGGAATCACAGCAAGTTTTCACAGAAAGATCCCCTCGAGGCCTCAGCACGGTGAGAGGAAAAAAAGCCACTTTGAAATTCTTGCAGTAGGTTGTCTGGAATGAAGACTTCATCTCCAGGTGTGATAAGACTTTCCGAGAGCCTTGTCGCTCCTGGACGAAGAGCGTTTATCACTCTACAGGCACTCCCGATATTCCGGTCTAGGGTGAACGTACCCACTGTCACAGCTACAGGACAAAGGCACTGAAAGAATTTGATTTAATTATATGATTACAAGAACTTTTCCTTTTGCACATCTTAATACGACATCAGCAGTGCTCTAAGGCAGTAATAACTGTTACATGTAACTGAAAGAGCTGCCGGGTGTGGCCTGTGCTTGCGGATGAGCTCTTAGGCGAGTGAAAAGGAAACGTGAGGGCGAAGGGAAGTCACTGGCGGGGGACTTCAGCTACAGTAGCAACTGCACAAAGTCTCAACTCCTTTCGGCAAATCTGTGGATCGCTAGCAAAGCCAAAGACTGCCCCACGAGAGGCCTTTCCCTTCGTGTTCTATCTGCCGCCTAGCATGTCATGTCTAGATTTTACCAAAAAGATAAAAAGAACGTCAAAAATCAATACAAGTAAACATGGCATTGGCTCCCTAGTGTGAGAAGCTGAGAGAGTAAAATGAGATTCAAAAGGTACAATAGATATTGGGAAATGGGAAAGAACTTCAAAAGGAAAGAGAAGCTGGGATGGGGGAGAGGAGAAAAGGAAGGGAAAAGCAAATATATATATATACATATATATATGATAAAAAAGACGGCTAAGATAGTTATACTACTAAGTTCTCTTAGTGCATTGAAAAGAAAGGTTTGCGTTACTATTGTTTGGACAATTACATGCTGATATCTTGTACTCTGAGTAAGTAATTTAAAGGTATCAATAGGTAAAATGTCAACTATGGCTATGCTACCCTCTGTTGTCTTGTTTTGAAATTTTGTTCTCTTTTTTCTCTTTAAAGTAAAGAGAAATAAAAATCAATACATGAACAAATAAAATAAATGAGCAAAAACCCACTACAAAGGGATGTTAGAAGGTGTCCTGTCACCAGTTCAAACTAGGTCCCCTGTGATTCAGACAACCCGAGGAGGGGAGACAGGCCACGCGATTCAGACAACCCGAGGAGGGGAGACAGGCCACGCGAATGTCCAACCTCCCCTTGCCACAGAGCAGCTCCGCTCAGCCTCCTTGGGTTCGAGCCAGAGCAGAGGCTCTCAGCCCTTGCACTCCAGTTTCACAGTAAGCTGTGTGCCGGTATCGACCTTGCTTATAGACGCTGTTTACCTGGAGACAGCAAGGTGTGCCCGTGTGGGTGTCCACCTGACTCGGGGCTTATTCTCCCCTCAACTCCTCCCTCCCAGTGTTTGGGCTTCATGTTTCCCTACAAAAGATCAGATAAATATGCATTCTCAAAGGTGAGTCAAACAGCAGAATCAGATGATCTTATTATAAGCAGCTAAGCTAGGTAAAATAGACAGTCAGCATAAAAAATACAGACATCACATTTGTGGCTAGAGGCAAATTGGAAAAGAGCCAGGCCTCAAGATGCAGATGCACTAGCCAGGCCTACACCCCTCCCAAAGGAGTAAGCAACTGGAAATTATGCTGGAAATATCACCACCTGGTCTAGCAAGTTCAAACAGACATCAGTCACCCAAATGGGTCATTTAACCATTTGGACCCATCCCTTTCCCAAAATGCCTGTTGTGTTTCCATGTACCCTTGTCACATGACTTTTTCCCTATTGGGTCAGTATTAGCCAAGTGGCTATACTTGTAATCTCACAGACTGATAATAGCTTGCCCAACATTGCGTCCAATGTCTAAATTACCCCTGACCAAGAGCCTCTGTGCCCACCCTGAAAATCAAGGAGCTATTCTCCCTCCTCTTATTTCCAGTACAATTCTCCTAACTCCTTCCTTGGGCTCACAGTTTCAGTCCCTGATGTGGTGAGACCACCAGCTTGACATTTGGAGTCTAATAGGTCAGGAGTTACCTGTGAGAGCCCATGCTGCATACTGAGCAAAATCCTGCTCCATCATTTCAAGATAAAGGCATTGATCTTGCTTATAGTTATAAGTGAAAGTTTCCAAATCTCTTGCTTCTGATGTAACTGTGTTTCTCCCAGATGGCCATTGGCCATTTTCTTGCATTCTGTTTCATCCACAGACCAGTGCTCGGTTTGCTCCTTGATTCTTCTCACCGGTTCCAGACTTTGCCTGTCATACCCTAAATACCTGAGTGCCTCTGAAGTGCGTGTTTTTAGCTGTGACACCCACACTCTCTAAGGTGCTAAATCCAAGGTTGTCTCCTCTCTTCCCTTGAAGGTATTAACACTTTCCCCCTTCATTTCCCTCAGTTTTTAGAACATAGAGTATCTGTTCCACACACCAAGTTCTCAGCGTCTTCATCTTAGGCTAATGGAGCTTCCTTCTCCTTCACCTCAGCCGTCTGTTTCTGTGGTTTCCAGTAAGGCCAGAGTCTCTCATTACCTTGCTGGAGCGAATGCTGGTGCCATTGTGAAATAGAGTTAGCTATATGCCAGATATTGATCACTTCGATTTCAAGGGGAATAGAGTGAGAGCTATTTACACCAGAACCCAGGGTCCTGCGTGTCTGAACGTGATAAATTTCAACTTCCCATGAACACATTTTCAATTTATACCCATGGCCTGAATAGAAGTCGTTTGGGGAATTCATTAGTTTAATATTGATTAGTGTAGGACTTCCAAATATTGATTTTAAGCATCCAAACTTTAAAGCAGATGTCTCACATTCCCTGCTTATGTAATACAAACAATGTCTATAACCATTTTCATCTGTTATAAACTACTTAGCTGTTGACTGCTGCACATTTACATTTTGCATTGTACTTCCGTGCTTACACATGGAATTCCAGGCTATGTCATCGGCATTAATTCCTTGAATATATCCAAAGTGGTCTCATCCTATTCTCCCTTGTTTGCTCTTGAAATAACTTCATCCCTAGTGAAAATAGTGCAGCATGCCTGAAAAATAAGGATTGAAATCAAAATCATATGTCTATCTAAAATATGTAGCCACAAACTACATCTGGACACTCACCAGTGCTAATAATGTCATTGATTTCTCTCTTAATTTCTTACCATTGCCCACTTTCTTAATTGACTAGACTTTCTCTACTGAAAGTTTCAGACTCACTTATTTTACTTGTAAGTTGCTGTTTTCTACTGCTAATTAACTTACTGAGGGATAAAGAATATTACAAGAAGTGTTTTTTTTCTGATTTTTCTGGCCAATTAGCAGTATGTACTTTGACTTCTTTGCAATGAAAAGTTGTTTTAGCTTCTGTATGAGATACTTAAACCTGCCATAAGATACTACTACAAACCAGGCATCTTAAAAACCATACAAACATATTCTCTTCATTCTCATCGAGTATAAATCTGAAATCAAACTGGTAATCAATGTTGGCTTCCTCTGAGACCCACAGGAAAAAATCCTTCCCTCACCTTTCCCATCTTCTAGGGGTGGCTTGTAGCTGCTTTGTTCTGATCTCTGTGTTTGTCAGCATATGACATTCTTTTGTGTGCTCCAAATTCCAACATACTATAAGGACAGAAGTTATACTGAGTTACAGCCCCTTCTAACAACCTCAGCTTAATTTCATTGCATCTGAATCAAGGGTACCTGTGACTTAAGACTTCAATATAAAAGTGCAGTACCTGGAGGTATAGTTCAATGCAAAGGTCCCAGATTCATTTCCCAGCACCACATATATAAAAAAATACACTTGAAACTGTAAAGTAGCTTTATCAACAAGCCTAGAAATGTAACATTTAAACTACTGAAAAGCTCAATGATGCATTTAACAAAACTGTGGTATAGAAAGTGGCCCTGATATGGGAAAGCTGCCTTCAAAAGACTAGGATGATTATCAGAATGTGGTTCGGCCAATTTTAAGTTTTCAAGACCATATTGAACATGCAGTGTAAGTGTAGTAGAATTAAGCTAGAAATAAGTAACAGAAAGTTAATCAGAAAATTCTAAAATGTTTCAAAATTATGCAGTATGTACTTGTATCTAGCTGATAGGTAAAAGACAATAAATTAGGAAGGACACTGTAAATGTTTTGAAGTAAATGTTAATGAAAATATTAAATCTATAGAAGCTTTGTGACTTATCCACAAAAGACAATAAATGAATGTTCTACGTTAAAATGATATTGAAAACAATAATAGCCTATTAGACTAAAGAAAGCAGATCAGAGCTATTAACACAAAATAGAAAAAATTCAGTGCCTACCAGATATTTTTAAATTCAAAGCTTGACATTCTGGAAAACCTAATCAAACTAGGAATACACAAAGATCAGTATAGTAAATATAAAAAGATACATCTCCATGGACAGTAAAAAGCAAAACCATATTAGTGATTTCATGTCAAGTAAGAAAATAAATTATATAAAAATTACATTAAAATATAAAAATTCACATAAAATTAAATATTATTTGAAAAATCCTCTATTTTACTAAAGCTTGGCATTGAAAAAAGAAAGGAAGGGGTGCAGTGGTGCACTCTGGCAATCCCTGCCCAAGGCAGAGGTTAAGGCAAGAGAACAGCAAGCTCCAGCACGTCCTGGGCAACTTACAGAGTTAGTGAGACATCGTGAGAGTTAACCACGGTGTCCACTTGACGAGGAAACGCCCAGATAATGGGTTTAGCACAGTTCTGGGTGCCTCAGGATGATTAACTTACTGAAGAGGGACAACCCACCCTAGGTATAGATGGCATCAACCAATAGGCTGATCACCTGGATGGAATAAAACAGGAAAGGAAGTCTTGCTTCTGCGAAGAGGTAGTCTTCGCTATTGCTTTTGGATGTCCATCTCCAGTCCTGACGGGGACCCCACAGGACTCCGCAGTGCACTTCAGGCCTTCGGCTTTTGGCTAGGTCTTTCATAATTAAGTTTTTTTTTTGTTTTTTTGCGGTACTGGGGATCAAACTCAGGACCCTGCGCTTGCTAGGCAAGCGCTTATTCCACTGAGCTATATCCCCAGCCCCTGGCTAGGTCTTTCAGATGCCCAGCTGTCAAAGGGCCCTTCTGCACTCTTACACATCTGAATCTGCAGGCAGGCCCTGCATGCTTGCTTTGTAAATTTGTGTACATCATTTATTACAGTACATTAGACCTGTTCCTTTGTTAACCCTAACTAATACAGATTGTGTCTCAAAATTTAAAAAAAACATTGGGGAAATAGGTCAATGAAAGGCCTGGGTTTATTCCCAAATACCACAATAAATAAATGAATAAATAAACTGCAGAGGGCTCCAGTGCAAGATAATGATAAGTATCACTAATGACAATTAAGGAAGGAATAATTACCAGTCTTATATATATAGACTTGTTGGATATCGACACATAAAAAAAATGAAGCACAATACCCACTGTTGGGTAAAAAGAAATTTCAACTGGATTGTAGGCATAAGTTGAGAAGAGTGAAATAATTTCTTGATTTTCCAGAAAGAGAACATCTGTGTATCTGGAAGTAGAGGAGAGAAAAACGTAACATCTATCACAGGACAAAAATAGATAAATTAGACTTTATTAAGTTTAGAGCCATTCAACCATACTGGCAAGGGGGTAATATGCAAATGAAACACTAAGAGATATTGAAATAAATATTTTAGACAAGCGAGTCACATGTGAATGTAGAATATAGAATTTCTAAAAATTAATTAGAGAAAAATAGCCACACCAAAATTTGAGAAAAATGCTAAACAAGTCTTTCTAACAAAAGAATATTAAAGCTCCAGTGAGCATATGGGAGAGATGCAAATGAAGAGCATAATGAGAAATGACAACGTACCCCAGACTGCAAAAAAATCAGACTTTAAATTTACTGCTGGTGGTGGTAGAAATTAGTGTATTCATCATAAAATATTGTTTGTCAACATCTTCTGAAGCTTATCATACAATAACACTGTCATGTAACAGTTGTTCCTCTAGATATACACGAAACATTTACACCAAAAGACACATAATATACCAATAATATCATTCACTGTAGTTCCTCACTGAAAATACTGTTCTTTTGATGTCAGGTTAATGAAAATTGTACTCTATAAACCAGTTACTGTTAAACTCAGCAGCAAATGAACATTCCAGTCACGGTATTCCCGTAAGGTAGCCAGCAACAAAGTGCACAGTGTAAACTTCCATTTGACTAGAATTTGAAACGAAGGAAAACTTGTATATCATGATAAATACTGACATAAGGGTCCTTTCCGGGAATAAGAACTACTGGGAAGGGAGGCACGGAAAGCTACTTCAGCGTCAGTACTTGTGATACCCGATTGCGACGTCGGTTTGAATGGAGGAGGCGGCGCCTGGGCAGGTTAGTGGGGCGCGCTTCTCGGGTATGGATGATTGACAGGCAGGTTGCAAACTGAGGAGAGAAGATGCTCCCCAGTGTGGTGGCACAGCAGACAGACTTGTAGCCTGGGTGGAACAGAAAGGAACAGAAGAAGCAGGTCTTCCCTTCTGCTTGTTTAGGGCAGCTCCGGGTTTCCCCATTACCTCTGCGTGCTCATCTCCACTCCCGCCAGGCTTCCGTAGCAGAACGTTTGGCTGCACCTACGCATGCGCGCTGGACTCTGCGGTGAGCTCCAGGCCTACACTCTCTACTTACAGATTAACAGATGTAAGAATGTGAGGTCGATCAAACCATTAAAGAATAAAAAATAAAAACAAAACAAAACAAAACAAAGAGCATTAGGGACGATACAGTGTTTCACGTCTTCACATCAGTTGCTCAGGTTGCCAGATATAAGCAGGCAGAACTGGTCAAGGAACAGTTCATGCTTAATTTTTTTTTTTTTTTTTCTGCTTTTGGCTTTCAGCTTTTGGCTGTATCCTCTGCAAACCCCCCTGGTTCCAGGCTCGTTCTACACGCCCGACTCTGCGGGTAGCCATTGTACACTTACCTTGTTACATACCCAGATTCACAAACTTAATTTGTTAATCTCTCCCATGGTACTGTGGAAGATGTTTCTGTCCGTGTTTATGGGGGGAAGACGGCCAGGATGGTGTTTCTCATGGATGCGGACAGACTTTTTCCCAAGGGGCCCCTAACTGACACAGTAATAATGCATATGGTGATCTGTTAATGTCACCATGTGTCATGTCTATACCCTTTCATATAACACATACGTAGAAAATCATAACCATTGAGGTACTTCTTGGGGTCATATGTGAAGTTAATGAAGAAAACAAGAAGATTCAAACTGATTTTCTCATGTTAACCATTGGCCATCTGAAGAAACAGTCTGGAATCCTCTTTGGAAATGGTAGTGATTCTGAGGGACTGATCTGAGAAATGAAGGAAGGAGTATAAGATTATCTCGTTAGCTATAATGCTCTAACCCTGAGGTCATGCCACACAGTAAATTCTTTCCACCAGTTGGGCATGATGAAAGCATATGATGTGGCAGTTTGGGATTTCCTAGTCCCAGAGTCTCTGAAGAAACTATATCACCTTTCAATAATGTGGGGAAATGAGCCAACAGGCAAACAGCGAGGATGGCTTGTGTCGTTACTCAGGGGCCCAGAGAAGAAAATCCTATAAGCCTTTTCCTTACAAAGATATTTTCCTATTCCAGAGAAAATATTGTTTCCCTAACAAGGGTTGACACTAGTCAAGAATGCTTGTTTTATAATGCCAGTATGAGCTGTGATTTTAGATCCCTGCAGATATTTCAAATTACAAGTACAGAAGTCATAGAAAAATCTATATTGCAAAAGTAAATATAGTACTTTAACTGAAATTACTCTTTTTTTTTTTTCCCTGTTCTTGCAGTATATATAGTACCTCAATCTGTCTCCAGGATACAGGATTTTATTTTATTTATACTTCATCGTTAAAGAGGATGGCCACTTGAATATCTGTTCATTAAAAAAAGAAAAGAAAATAGAATTACAAGGAAAAGGTAATGTTTTTACTGTTAAGGAAATACTGACCTATTGAGCACAAAAGTCACAATGTGAGATTTGTGTCAGTAAATTTTTTTCTTCATTTTTTTATAAACTTCACTTCACTGGCAGGGTAAAGCAGCTTCATTTAAGTTTTATTTTGTAATTTAGTTTTTCTATGAGGGAATACAGAATTAAAAGAATATAAATATCATTTTACCACATTTCTAAGGTACAAATTTTAATATCTTTTCCTCTGTGAGGTGTGCTAAAACTGTCCTTGATAGTTTGAATATTTTACCATAGTAGCACATTTAATATATTAAACACTTAGGCAGAATCCTGCAATTAAATTTGCATAATATATACTTTTTCCAGATTTTTAGGCTAATATTTTTTTATTTCTATACTTTTCTATAACAGTGTCTGATTTGGACAGATGTCTATTCCAGACATTAAATGCCTGCATGAATGAAAAACTATTTCCCTCAAAACTATCTCCATGGAAATTGTATGGAGTGATTAAAATATATGATGAATATTTAAACTTTTAAAAATTATTGGGTAAATGATACATTGCCAGTAACTGTCCTGAAAAACACTTGCTCTAATTTCAAAAACGTATATCCCATTACTTGCCAGTTTTGGAACCGCCTCTGAAGTCCTGTCTCGTGAGTGTCTTTATGAGACCTGAACAGCAGATACAGTGAGTGCTCATGCTCGGGCGTCTGATGGAAAAGCAAACTTGTGAAAACGTTACAGTGTGTCCCTGTCCACGTACTGCTGCATCTGGCACCTGGCAACTTGTGGCTTTACCCCCAGATCAGGTTACTGTGGAAAAGAAATGTTTTCATCAATTCAGGACGTGGAAGCGACCAGGGGAGTGCACTGAAGGACACTCGCAAGAAAGGATGCCGGAACTGCTTCAGAGAGCGACGGAGAGATGCGCTACATGCGTTTGAGGCAACAGGAAGAACTTCCTGGGGTGTTGATGGCAAAGGGTCTTTCTGGAATAAATATTTTAAATTTATTTTTCAGTCATACCTCATCCAGGCATATACTAGAAAGAAATTAAGATTTGATGTGGGAAGGACCAGTCACAGAACATTTCAGTAGAGAGAGCTGAAGATGAGAAAGATCATCTACTCTGTCCAAGATCTGCATTAAATATGCAGCACCATCTTCACTGGTATCTGCACAATGTTCCTGGAACTAATCTTTCCACATAAACTATTCTAATAGTTTCGTTCTGAAAATTTACAAAAGACTGTAATGTTTCTTCAGCTTGGTCTTTCAATCTGTTTACATTTTTTAAATATTTGAAATTATGTAAAGTGGACCAAATATATAAAAGATGTTACATTTAAAGTACCAAGTTTTAAGATTAGAGAAATCTTTATAATGACATCACCGAACTACATTACCACACATCCATAACTGCAGTCACAGCCCAGGGGTTGGGAATAGTGCTGTGTTTCTGTAGGTGGGACCACTATGAGGATTACAATATTTGCTTGAAGTCAAACAACTAGTAGGTACAGTTAAATGTATACTGATCTCTCTTTTTCTATCTGCCATACTCTCCAAATCCACATCTAATATTTCAATTGCTTTGTTTGTTAGTATCTCCTTCACTGGGCTTGACATATTGAAAGTATAAATTTTATATTTTTTGAATCAGTCTCTTTGCCAAGTTTTTATTATATTTTCTCAAAATAGTTAGCAGTCAAGTACTGAAATATCCCCAGTCTGGGAAATTAGTTTAGTAGACAACTTCTATCACAGTTATTTATACTTACCTCTGAATGACAATCATATGGAATACATGCGTATGTATATGACTATTTATATGACAGTGGCACTTGGAAAGAGAAAAACAATCCTGAACCATTTCTACTTTCACAAAAAGTATAAATCAAATATTAAGTAGCAAGAATTTCAAAAATAAGGCAAAGTACAAGCTATTGTGTTGTAGTAACAATGATCTATATTTTGACTTTTACACAGAGAACAGGGTTAAGCATTTGTGTCTGTCGTTTGTCTGATGTTACACTACTTGAATGCATCACCCAGTTAATCACAAAGAGCTGTGCTGACACAGAATCTGCAGCTTTGAGGTTTCTGTGCACTTGCATATTTAAAAATTGTGTTAAGTTCATACATATTAGTACTTTTACCATTAATAACAGCCAATTTTATGAATGTTTAATATCCTGTAGATCCTCTTTAATGGGATTTATTCATATTATTTTATCAAATTATTACAAGACCAGGAGAGAAATACTACTGTTATTTTCATTTTGGAAATGAAGAAAATGAAACCTTGGGAAGTTAAATAGCTAGCTCAAATTTATGAAATTTCAAAAGTTACTAGAATTCTAATCCTGGAAGTCTAACTTCACATCTACTTTTCTGTTTATTGAATATATCTGTTTGTTTTTGTAAAAACAAGGTCATGCAATAAAGAAAAAATAGCTGTATTCAGTGAATAGGAAGGATAGTTCAAAAGCAAGTGCTTTTAACATGCACTAAACAGGAAAGTGGCATATATCCCAAATAATCTCCTTTGTTTAAAAAAGTATGAAAAGAAAAGAAGAAAGGAATCATGTGAAAAGTTTGCAGTTTTTAAATTGTTTTTCTTTTCTTTTACACTGGATAAATGAAATGTAAATCACTTCTGCAACCTCTAAAACAAGTACTTACAGAAATCAGTAGCATATCCTTCCTAAGTAGTTTTATATTTTCAATGTATCTGTGTGCTTCTTTTAATAATAAACTTTTCTATAGTGAAGGCTTGCACTGCAATTACATTGAGAACATGCTATGGGTGGCACACTGTATAACTTGAAAGTAAACAGAACACATTGAAATTCCTGTTCCTATTTTTAGGCTTTCTAATATTGCTAGTTGTTGGGGTGCAATCTATTTTTAAAGTTCTGTTAAGAGGATCAGATGGAAATGAGACAAAAAAGATAAAGAAGAAAAATTACCCTAATTTTTTCTTTCACCATTATTCCAGACCAGTCAGTAAGCTTGCTTATTCCTTTGTAAGCCTTATTTACCTTTTAAATTGTTAACTATTTTTGAATTACCAAGAAATATAAACAGATTTGTGCATATGAAGGATTTTTTTTTAACAACAGGTTTTGTCTTCAGTGTCTTAATGTAGAATTTAACATTTACCAAAAACAAAAGTTGGCCAAAACAACAGTCTAGCACACTCATCTTTATACAAATAATGGTAACCTGAAGCTTAATATTTTTCCAAAATATTGTATTTTGAGGCTTAACTGAAATAAGCTGAGTTTTGAATCCAAAAACTCAGTGTATAAATCAGGAGAGTTTCTGTATTTTTACTGATATTTCCAAAGGTCTCTATTTGTTGGTGGTGTGAGATACATTTAGAAGTCACCTAAAACAGGCTTAAATTTGTTGTCAGAAAACTTTGTTCTTAAACAGTTGGGGAACTTGGGGAATCAATTTTGGTACTTACACATTTCAAAAAGCAAAAGCGAGAGAATATCCTATGCACTTTTGATAGCAGACAGTTTTATCACTTAGAATATTCTTCCAAAATAGCATGCTGATTGTGCATGTGGGAAAAAGCAGTGCTCAAAGTAACAGCTGGTCACTCACTCACCAGTTCTCACTAGTCACAGTTTTCGCTTGCTGTACATGAAACCCAGTGCGTTGTGCAGAGACCATGATGCCGGATGAAATGCGCACAGTATTTTCTAATGTGAGTTGAAACTCTGGGAGAGATCATGAACTAAGTAGGAAATTACACAACGCAGTGTAAAGACCTCGGTGTGGAGCCGCAGGGGCATTTGAACTCACACTTTAAGGGTTATAATTTTTCCACTAAATACTTCTATGCCAATGGAATAGCACAACAATTTTCCAAACTCAATAAATGAGATCTACTTGAAAAGTATTATGAAATGTGGACTTTTTGCAAACATTTGAAAAGATACATATATCTGAAAACAATGATGCATGATAGAATTTGTTCTAAAAGATGATACTGATCATTTGAATTATGTATTAAATTATTCTTCCTTTGGCCAAATATGTCTGCAATCTCATGTATAAAATTTTCAAGTAGTCACTTACTAATGACACGTTCGGTCATATATAATGATGTAATATATATTACTATACCTAGAAAATTAAATATATCTAGATATACAACACAGGGGAGAGAGGGAGGGAGACAGAGAGAAAAACAGAGAAAGATCTTTGGAAAACATGAAGAAAAATGTATTTGAGTGTATTTTTCTCAAAAAAGAACCACATTTTGTTAAGCATGACAAACGAAGAGTGCTTTCGGAGTTGATGGCCGTACAGATAAAGGGCCCTGCTCAGTATTGGGGAGTTGTGAGGAGGGAGGTATTTCTGTTTTAGTCATTATTTGTGCTACTTTTAAATTTGGCACCAGCAAAAGGAACTTTGAGGGCAACATGCATATTTTGTCCGTTCGGAAATAGCCCATAGTTTTCAGTGGAACTGCAGATAACATAACCAATACCTATGAGTAACACACCCACATACCCTTACTTCACATGCTTCAATAGGACGTGATCAGGAAGGTGATGCTCCTTCCCCCCTCATTACTGATGATGCTGTCACAGTGCGCCCCAGCCAGTCAATATTCTCTAATTTATTAGATATTAATTTTATATGAAAATCAATGATTTCAAAGTCCTGCTCGAGCATGTTCTACATTGTGTTAGTATAAAAATTAAGTAAAAGTCATGGCATTATATCGTGGTACTTTATAAATAATTAGGCAGGATAGTGTTTCCTTGTAGGAAAATTGTAAAACAATATAACTTTTCATTTTATGGAAGGAACAGACAAGTAGCTAAAAGAAGGAGGAAGCACAGAGATCACTTACCATAAAGGACACAGACACCGCTGTTCAACAGCGATTTTCAACTGTTTATGGTAATTAAAACGATGAAGATTCAGCTTCCCTGTCACTTCCACATTTGGTTAACCATGCAAACCAATAAGGTAGCAATACTACTAAGGCACTGATACTTAAGAATTATTATAAACTAGATGCTGAAAATCATGCCTACAGTCCCAGCAGTTTGGGAGGCTGAGGCAGAACGACTGCAAGTTGAAACCCAGCCTGGATAAGTTAGCAACCTAATGAGACTGTTATGGTTTGTGTCTACGTGTCCCTGCCGAAGCCTCATGTAGTCATGGGGTGGGCTTCTAGAGGTTTTGATTTACTTATTTATTTATTTCATTTATTTTAAAAATAGAAGAAGGAAAACATATTAAGAGACAGACATCTATTTACAAAATAGCATAAGAATGATACAAGCAGTACAGAGTTATGGACAAAGTGGGAAATCACCAATGGTTGTTGTATTACATATTGGTATCTTCAAAGTGGTTCTCAGGAGAACAAATAGAGACATGCAAGATTGATTAAATAATTAATCATTAACCATTCCTTTCAGTAAACTGGTATGTTAGCTACCCTGTATATACATACATACATAATTTCTCTTTATACATGCAAAATTTCCTTTTCTTTCCTTTGTCTTTTCACTGATGCCAGTTGCTCTTTATTTTTGAGCATGTTCCTTTCATTTCACAATGTCTATCCTACTTCCTAATTTTTATTCACTCTTTCAGGTTCCTACACTAGTGGGATAATATGTTGCTTACACATGGAGGTCTTGTTTATTTCATTTATGAGTATGGTCTCTTGTTCTGACCATTTACCTGTAAAAGCCTCGAGTTTATCTTTCTTTATAGCTGAGTAA
The DNA here is from genome assembly GCA_004027595.1 of Dinomys branickii. Lineage (NCBI taxonomy): Eukaryota > Metazoa > Chordata > Mammalia > Rodentia > Dinomyidae > Dinomys > Dinomys branickii. The sequence continues at coordinate 82,070 of PVLD010000858.1, read as the reverse complement.
TATTCCATTATATAGAAGTTCCACAATTTTTTTATCCATTCTTCAGTGGATGGATATTTGGTTGCTTCCACAATTTAGCAATTACCAATTGCACTACTATAAACATGGGTGCACATATATCCCTGTGATACGATGTTTTCAGATCTTCTGGGAAAATACCCAGAAGAGGAATGGCTGGGTTGAATGGGACCTCTAGACTTTGCTGAAAAACCTCCAAACTGATTTCCCCAGTGGTTTCACCAACCTGCATTCCCACCAGCAGTGGAGAAGAGTTTCTATTTCTCCACAGCCTCACCAGCATTTGTTATTAGTTGATTTCTTGATGATAGCCATTCTTACTGGGGTGAGATGAAATCTCAGTGTTGTTTTAATTTGCGTTTCTCAAATGACTAATGATGTTGAGCATTTTCTCATGTATTTATTTGCCATTTATATTTCTTTGTCTGAGAAGTGTGTGTTCATTTCAGCTGCCCATTTTTGGATTGGGTCTTTGAATTTGCAGGGGGGCTGATGTTTTCAAATTCTTTATATATTCTAGATAGAAGACCTCTGTCGGAGGGACAGTCAGCTGAAATTTTTTCCCAGTTTGTGGGTTTTCTTTTTACTCTGCTGGTGATTTCTTTAGAATCAACTGGGACCTCATCCTACTGAAAAGTTTCTGTACATCTAAAGAACTCGCCAGCAGAGTAAAAATATAGAGTTTTTGATTAATTCACGGTCCAGTGCTGGGACTGTGGATTGAGTGCTACACTCGTCTGGGGGCGGATAGTTTGCACCTGTAAGGAAGGGAAAGAGGCCGCCTGCTGCCACTCCTCTCTTGTCCTTTGGCTGTCTTTTGCCCCCACGAGCTGCTGCCCTCAGCCGTGTGCCACTCTGCCTGGAGCCAGCTGAGTATGGACTTAAACCTCCACAGACTGTGTGCCAAATAAACCTTTCTTTTCTTAATTCTGGGTGTCCAGTGTTTTGTCTCAGCAAGGAAAGAAAAGTAACCAAGACAGAGACCTTGTCTCACAATAAAAAATTAACTGGAAAGGGCGGTGAATGTAGCTTAGTGCAAAAGCCTCAGGTTCAATCCTCAAAATCACAAAAAGAATTAATTTATACTATCCCTGTTGTAAGTATATCACAACTTACAAATTCAAAGAAATAAATAGCACAAGCAATCTGCATTCAAGGTATTCTTTGAAGCACATAGTATACTCTTTGGGAACTTACAGTTAAACGGCATGATTTAAAATGTTTTTATATTATATTCCTGTAAGAATTTCTGATAAATACAAATACTAAAACCACAGCTGGATGTGCCTTATTGTGGTGTAGGATGCCAGGCACCTTCCCAGCTGACTCAATCATTTCCCTTGCTGCCGCATTTCTCTAAGTTGCTGGCATGGCCCTTTGGATGTAAGAGCGAAGAGGGTGGCTGCTTGAGGTTGATGCATGTTTGATAATGGCGACCCCGAGATTCCTTGTGGTGGAAACTGCAACTATGCCAAGATGATTAGCATACATTCCAGCTGCAGCCAGCCCTTCTGCTGATTTCCCTGATGATCTATGCACCTCAGAAGTGTTTTGCTGACCTTTTGTTGAGTGTGCTTTTCCAGAATTCCCACACGGAAGGATGTAAAATATATTTAACTCACAGCGGCAGCTGTCTTTTGCTTACAGGTTGACTTGGGTGATGATGGCACCTGGATCCAAATCATTACAATGTCTCCTTGGATTGAAAAGGAAGGCAAAAGTCACGGACAGGGACAGCTCTGCTCAGGTTATAAATCAGTACACTCGACCTAAAATTCTGCAAGACCTAAACCACCAAATATCGCAGGTCTGTTTACAATAGTTAAAGTGGAAATGACAGTCTAGTAGTTGTTCTAGTGCTGCTACCACTGATCTGAGCAGTTTCACAACATTGAATTATAGTGGTGAAGTTTCTTATATTTTTAAACAAATTACTTTAATTCACAAATTTCTTGTTACAGTCAGCATTAAGCATGCAAATAAGGCATTATCACTATTACTGAAATTGCAAAGAATTGCACCAGTAAGGTCATAATCAGAGAATTTTATATTATTTTCACAAGACTTTCCTTTAAAGTCTCTCAAAGGAAATTTCTATTAAAGTGTATATGTGCCATGTCTTTCTGTTAGAGCTAAATTACCCCAAAGAGCACATTGTGAAAATCTATAACATCTGCTAATACACTGTTCTTGAATTCTTGGGCTGGATGACAGCAAACACAGTGAAGATTTCCAACTGACATTTATACCATTTTGTGGAGAAAAAGCCTATCCCCAGAGGCCTGTAGAAATAAATGTTCTATAGTTGGAAGAATAGAGATCTTGAAGTGTAAAATTTTAGTTTGAATAAGATAATATTGTAGAAGGAGGAAAGTGGTCAAGCAAATCAAGAGATGTATTTCGTTTGCTGATATAGTCGTTTAGCTACAAAAGTTACTATTTGTGTCCAGTTCCCTGGAGAATCAACACAGATCTGAAATGCTGTCCCTCATGTTTTACTTACGTGTATGTTGTGTTCTGGGCTCTTTTCTTCAACTGGTCCTGCTTGGTCTATTCCAGCAAGAAACCTAAACAATATTATTCACTGTATCTTTAAAATAAGCCTGTTTTCCTTTGAATCTTTCTAAATTTTATTTTAAAGAGAGTAGTAAATGAGAAAAAAGAACAATAGCAACATGCCAGCATCACAAACATAAACAAGCCAAACAAGAACATTTACAAGGATGCGGGGGTTCAAGACAAAATAATATGAATTAACCATGGTGGTTATATTACATATCGTTATCCTCAACTACGGTGCTCAGATCCCAAGATGTAAGAATGGAAGATGGTTCAAACCATTAAAGAGAATAAGAAAATAATTATTCGATAAAACATGAGAGGTAATACAGAGTTTCACTAGGCAAGACGGTAGGAATTCACCATGGTAGTCCTGTTGCATATTGTTACCTTCAAATCAGTTCCTCAGATTACCAGAAAAAAGCATGCAAAATTGGTGAGAATATGAAAAATCTTAAGCATTACCTGTTCCTTCAACAGACCATCAAACATCTCCAGCACAGCTATTGCAGCTCTTTTTTTTTTTTTTTTTGCGGTACTGGGGATTAAACTCAGGACCCTGTGCTTGCCAGGCAAGCGCTTATTCCACTGAGCTATATCCCCAGCCCCTTGCAGCTCTTCATATATGTGTATATGTTGCCTTCTTATTTCTTTCTTCTCCTGTCCCTCATCCCAGTCATTCCTTCCTTTAAGCCATTTCTTTTCCTCTCCCATCATCTATTGTATGTTTTGAGTTTTACTTCAAAATAAGCCTTGTTTTATGGTCCTACTTGCAATAAAACTGTCTCTTTCTTGACAATGTTTTTCCTTAAAAAATTACAATCAGCTAGCCCAGTTCAGTCACATATAGCATATTTAAGAAGAGGAGACAGTTGCCTGAATTTACAGGTTAGTATAAAACACCTTACAGTTAAAAAAACAGCATTACTATGTTCAGTGAAGTAAATTACACACACACATAAGCTTAAATACGACACAGTTTCTCTTATATGAGAAACCCTAATTATAAATAAAGAGCAAAATGAGAGAGAGTAGAAGATAGGGCGGGAGATCTTTGTCCAGTGGAAAGGGTGAAGATACGGGGCGTGGGAGGCAGAGAGGAGACGAAGGAAAGAGTGCACTCGCAGCAAATCCCCGAGAGTGGAAGCAGGACTGCGCGCACACACTATAAAAATGTTCAAAACAGTCTGCTAACAATCACCTTAATACAGTTCTTCATTAATTTAGAATATGTATATAAATATTCAAGATTATAGTGATTAAAATTTCATAAAATTTAAGTGTAAATAACAAGTTTTTAATGTAATGATTTTCCTACATATTCTTTTGTGTTTCTGAGTAGAGAATCAGTACTTCTAAATAATCACTTTTTCTTTATTGTGCTTAAACTTTTATTTCATTATTTACTTTTCCTTCTTTGTTTATTGCTCTGCTCTACCTGGGCCTTCCACTTCAGTGTTAAGCACAAGGTGGGTTGGTGAATATTTTTCTGTCATTCATGAAGTTTTTAAAAACCCTATATCTTCCACTATATATAAATTTGCTTCTGTATTAAGGTATAGTTGTTTGTATCCTGATTCCTAGTATTCTCAGGAGTCATTTTGCATCTTCTTCAGTAATTTTCCTTTCCTTCTGATTCATTGATATCGTAATATTGCTTTTTTGAGCAAACTCCAGTTTGAGCATGATATATTTTATGCACACTGACAGGTTGGTTTATGTTATGGCTCGTGTTCAGTTGTCCTCCCAAAGCCTGCTGTGCCCGCAGCTGGCACCTTGAGGATGTGATTGTGGGCGCGCACCACCCATCCCTAGACCGGGCCACTGACGGGTTACAGCTTGCTGTGCTGCTGGCTCGGTGCAAAGCGGTGGGTCTTCTCCTGGCGCGGCCTGGAATGCTTTGCACTCATCTCTGTCACGGTCCCCGCTCTGCTTCCGGCTTGTAGTCAGCGCACTGCCCCTTCTCTGCTGCTCCCCTCCGCCGTCCCACCCCGCTTTGGAGCCAGGCGAGTACGGACTGGAACCTCTAAAATGTGTGAGTCCAAACAAACGTTTCCTGAAGTTTTTGGTCTCAGGTATTGTATCTCGGTGATGTAAGAATAAAGTAGTAACTAAGACAGCTTGGAAATATAACCTGTGGTTTAAAAATAATGGACATGCTTTATGTCAAGTAGGTCACATCCCTGTACCCTTTCAGTATTTTCAGCATAAAAAGGTTAAACGAGGAACAATTCACCCTGTACTACCTTGAAGAGAAGTGTGACATTATTTTGCATCATTGAAAGAGATATGATAAAGTTTTATTTAAAGATATTGCTCTGACATGTTTTGCTTGATTAGTGTTAGAATGTTGTGAAAAATTACTAATATGAAAAGTGCATGTTAAAATCCATAGTCTGAGCTTTCTTTGTAAAATCTATAGATTTGCTAATGCAGGAGCCATCTTCTCTACTAGGAAAAATTTCTGAAGCAGCAACAGTTGCATCGTTTGGTGGAGAAAAGTATAGCTTTTAAACCAATGTCAGGGGTTTGGAGGCATCCCACTTACAGTTTCCATAACATTCCCGAGGCATACAGCCACTGCCATGCAGCATACGTTTCTGATTCCCTGTACTATCCTGGGTAACAAAGAAATGCATATTTCTCTCTGTGGTTTGATCTGATTAAAGCTTTCAGTAATATGCACCTCTCAATTTGTTCAAAAATTGATCTAAAATAGGTCAAATACTTAGATATAAAAACAGAAACACTATACCTGTAGAAAGATAAAATACTCCTGAAGACATAGGTGTTGGTAAGGACTTTATGGAGAGTATCCAGATCGCACAAGAAATAACACTGAGAATCAATAAATGGGGTCACCTCTAATTTAAAAAATTGTGCACAGCAAAGGAAATTATTGAGTGGAAACTCAGCCTACAGATCAGAAAAAAAAAAAAAAACCCTGACAGCTATTTCTCAAACAGGGAATTACTATCTAGAATATATAAAGATTTCAAAGAAATTAAACTGGTAAATAAAAACACCAGTCAAAAGTAGACATTGAAATCCATAGGTTCTCAAGAGAGGTGCAGATGATCAGTAAATATATGAAAACACACTAAGTACCCATGACCACCAGAAAATGCAATTCACAGTGGCATTGTGATTGCATTTTACTCTCAAAATAATAGGTTTCATCAGGAACTAGAAAGAAAAGATGACAATATGGGGGGGGGAAGGAGCCCTCTTACATGTTGGGGGAAATGTATTCTAACATGTTGGTAGGAATATTAACAGGTATTACCAAAATGTAAATCATATGTAGATTCCTCCAAAATGAGAAATAGAAATCCCATTGCACCCAGTGGTGCCTCTTCTGAGTACCTTCCTAAATTTTTTTTTTTTTTTTTGTGGTACTGGGGATCGAACTCAGGACCCTGCGCTTGCCAGGCAAGCGCTTATTCCACTGAGCTATATCCCCAGCCCCAATTCCTAAAATGTTAAAGACATTATATTTTAGTGAAATGCCAAACACACACATATATACCAGCACCCCTCATAAAGTGCTACTTCTTGGAGGGGGACTACATTTCTAACGGCAGATTATTGGATTAAGTAAATGGAGCACCACAGTGCAGCACTGCTCAGGAATAAAAAAGGAAAAGCTTGAGTCATTTTTGGAGAAAAATGGATGACCAAGACCATAAAGCAAAGTAAAATACAACAGGCACAGAAGGTAAAGTATTGCACAGCTTTTCTGATGTAAGAAACTCAAAAGTATAAGTAGGGTAAAAGAGCAAAAAGCATGCAATATTTTTGCTTTCTCATTCTGTAATTTCTTTCAATACTCATCCATCCCCAAGCGGGGTTGTTTGCCATCCACTGCTACCATCAGATTCTATAATAGCAACTGTATTCCCCATTAGTCTCTCAATCTCATTGCTACCATTTTTCTAAATGACATGGCAGATAATTCTTAGTTAATATATGACTACATTTTTCTCTTCTAAAGCTTTCCTCCTGAAAATACACACACTGAATACATTTTATGAGATTGAAATTATCTCCAAAATCTTACTGTATACCCTACTCCTTCGCGAGGTATTCTGCGACCTCTCTACTTTAATCTGTATCCTCCAGCAAATTTGTCCATCATTGCAGCCCTGTAACCTTCAGTGGCATGCCTTCAGCTGGGATTGGAACGGATTTCCACCATTAATTTCAATTTTCTTATAAAAGATCTTCTCTTACAAAGCTGGTTCCTCCTCTGTGTGCTGCTTCTTACCAAGTACAATTCACTATTCTCACCAGTGTTTCCTGACCTATTATATTCATTGATTTCTTTACTGTCCTCTCTTGTTTTATTACCACTGACTTCTTTAAGTTTTTGTCTCTTTTACTTTCTCAGCACATGGTACTCTGCACAAGGACAGGAGTCTTGATTCACTTCAAGGGCGACTCGCTGCATAGCATTGTGCTGAGCAGTCGCTCAAATGCATTGTGAGCCTGAGCTGTAGTCCTTTTGAAGTTCAATGCAATATATTTTATGTTAATTATTTTAGTAACCTGAAAGAGGCTTTCATTATTTTACATGCTAAAGTTTAAGTTCAAAACAATTTGGGGGGCTGGGGGTATAGCTCAGTGGAGTAAGCGCCTGCCTAGCAAGCGCAGGATCCTGAGTTCGATCTCCAGTACCGCAAAAAAAAAAAAAAAATTTGAGGCCTTGATTGGGTTAGTTAAACCCCAGGAACTAATTTTTCCTCTATAAAGGAGAGAGAAAAATTTATGCTTTTCTGGCTAGACATAGTTATACAAAATATCTCCATACATGAGAACTTACATAAAATTCTACTAATATATGCCACTGAATGAAGACTTTCCCTAACGGTGGAAGTGGTGAAGTAGATAAATGGAAAGTTTCAGTTTATACACAGGTATAGACTAAACATTGAGCTTTTTAGTGGAAATTTAAGGTAATTATTTGCCTATCAAATTTCCTATAAAGTGCTCATGTTTCCAGAATATTTTAAAAGTCCACAAATGTAATACTTACAAAATAAAGCACATTAAATACATATATTTCATCCTCTTCCTGCCAGCATTAGTCAGGTAAGTCTTCTCAATTACTGCATTTAATGGCTTCCCACTTAGGGATATCATTTTCTTTTCTTAGTAAGCTCATTTCTTGAGTAAATTAGCCAACCTGCCTCCATCTCAAAAACTCTCTCTGCATCTTCTTTTTAAAACTTTTCCATGCTAACCACCAATTTGAAAGATAAATTCTCTAGATGTTGTTATAGAAACAAATTGTTTTTCCAAAGCTGTAACTGGTTTTACATTCTCTTTAAGGTGATGAACGAAGTTTTCAGAGAGATTTGATTTATACTCATCTTTTTGTATTGGGGTAGAAATAATAATAGTATTGCTCTAATAAGACTGTTTGTGAACATAGTTAAACCTTAGTAAACTTATATATTTTATAATATCATTGTGAGAGGGACATAGGAGCCAGTGCCACACAGCTGTTAGGTAAAAGCAGGACCCAGAGTCAGGTGCTGCTGGCTGTAAAACTTGGATAGGTGTTCAATTTTATCTGTGTAACATAAAGCACACGGTTCTATAACAGTTACACAGGATCTTGGATTTTATCATGTTTCAGTGAGCAAGTTAATCTGTTGTTGTTCTGTGGATGCTGGCAGAACATACATGCTACCTGTTCAGACTTGGAAAATGTTGTGTTTCAAGTAACAGCAGACGTCACCACCCTTGTAAGTGCATCAGTTCCCACACTCGCCAGCTCCCGTCTCCAAGGTATGTCTAGGCTCACGCATCGCAGCTAGCTGGTTTGTACTTGAGCCAAGAAAGGCAGATCTGTGGAGCTCTATTTTATTTAAAATCAAGCCTGTTTAATTTTTCCCAAAGAGAGATAACTATATTTGGTTTACTGAACAGCTAGCAAACTGGGAGTCGTCTCTGGTGAGGAAAGCTGTTTCTATTTTCCAAGGCCAATTTCTACACAAATATTCTTTTTTAAAAGAGCTAATTAAAAATATTATAAAAGTGATACAGAATTTCAAAATAAGATGAGAAAAAATTAACAATAGTTATTGTATTGCATATTGTTATCTTCAAAGTATTTGCTCAGATTATTACATACAGGCATGGAAGATTGATTCCATAATATAAACACTAGCTGTTCCTTTCAATAAGCTAATAGAAATTATTAGGACAATTGTCATAGCTATTATATATATTTTTTCCTTCCGTCTTTCTCCTTTCCGCACCCCAATTGTACTTTCCTTTTGAACAGTTTCTTACCCTTTCATAATATCTATTGCACCTTTTGTATCTTATTTATTCTTTCATTTTTTACACTATGGAGATAATACAATATTTACACATGCAAGTATGAATTATTTCATTTATGAGTGTTATGGTTGATACATTGTGTCAACTTGGGTAGTCTAGAGGTTTGGCTCAGTGATTCAGCAGGAAGCCAGGGTGCTTACTTTGTATACATCCTGAGCCTGTGGAAGAGGAAGGCATGGAGATTATGTGAGTACTACAGCTTCCTGGGTGGGGGTAGCCTGTTTACAATGTGAGGGAAGAGAGGAGGCTCCTTGCAGCCATTGCTCCCCTTTTGCTCGTTGTTTTTGCTGTGCTCTGCTGCCCTGAACAGTTCGCCCTCTGCCATGTGCCACTCTTCTCGGAACCAGCCAAGTGTGAACTGAAACCTCCACAAACTGTAAGCTAAATAAACCTTTCCTTCCTCCATTTTGGGCATTGGGTACTTTGTCTCAGCAATGAGAGAAAAGTAGCTAAGACAATGAGTATGGTCCTTAATTGTATCAATTGACCTAGAAAAGCTTTGAGTTTACCTTCTTTATAGTTGAGTAATATTCCATTGTATAAAAATACATTTTTAATCCATTCATCGGTTGATGGGCATTTGGGTTGTTTCGAAGATTTATGTATTGCAAATCGTGCTTCTATAAGCAGCCCACATAGCACTACATATATCACTGTGGTATTATGTCTTTAATTCTTTTGGGAGGCTACCCCACAGTAAAATAGCTGGGTTAAATGGGACCTTGAATCCTAGTGTTTTAAAGAATCTCCACACCAATTTCCACAGTGGTTGTACCAGTTTACACTCCCAACAGTGGACAAGAGTTCCTTTTTCCCAAGAGCCTCATGAGCATTTTTTATTGGTTGATTTTTTGAAGATAGCCATTCTCTCTGGGATGAGATGGAATTTCAGTGTCGTTTTAATTTGCATTTCTCGAATGACCAATGATGTTGAATATTTTTTCATATATTTATTTGCCAGTTGTATTTCTTTGTCTGAGAAGTGTTTATTCATTACAAATACTCATTTTTATTGAGTCTTTGAATTTTGGGGACCTGATTTTTTGTTAATTTTTTATATGTTCTAGATAGAAGTCCTCTGTCTGAGGGGCATTCGGCTAAAATTTTTTCCTAATGTGGGCTTTCTTTTTACCCTGTTAGTGATTTCTTTTTATGTGCAAAAAGTTTTAATAAGATGAGGTCCCAGTTGTTCATTCTTTGAAGTATATCCTATGCAGTTTGCTTTTTGTTCGTGAACTCTCTGCCCTCCCCGATGTCTTCAAAATTTCTACCTATCTTCTTTTCCCATAGATGTAGGGTTTTTGTTTTAATATTTAGATCTTTGATGCATTTTGACTGTAGTTTAATGCATGGTGATAGACATGGGTCTAGTTTTAGTCTTTGACATGTAGAAAGCCAGTGTTTGAGCACCATTTATTAAATATCCTTTCTTTCTTCCAGTGAACATATTTGGCCCCTTTGTCAAAGATAAGGTGGCTGAGTAAGTTTGTAGTTGCGTCTGCATCTTCTAACCTGTTCCAGTCATCCTCAGGTCTGTTTTTTGCCAGTACCATGATGATTTTATCACAGTAGCTTTGTAGTATAATTTCAAGCCAGGGCTTGTGATCCCTCCTGATTTGCCTTTGTTGTCCATGATTGACTTTACTACTCTTTGTCTCTTCTGATTCCAGATAAATTTTAGAAATGTTTCCTATAGATCTGTGAGGTATACTAATGGTGTTTTGACTGAGATTGCTTTAAATCTGTATAACAATTTTGGCAGTATGATCGTTTTCACAATGTTGGTTCTTCCTATCCATGAGCAAGGAATATCTTTCCACTTTCTGAAATCCTCCTCAATCCTTTTCTCAGAGTACTGTAAATTTCAATGGATAGATATTTATTTCCTTTGTTACATTGATTCCTAAGTATTGCATTGTTTTGGATGCTATTATGAAGTGTGTGGTTTTCCTAATTTCTGTCTCAGTAAGTTTGTTGTTTGTGTACAGGAATATTTTAAAGTGTTGACTTTGTATCTCACTGAATTTGGTATTATCCCTCGAAGTCTTTGGGTGGAGTTTTTAGAGTCTTCTATGTAGAAGTTTTCTGTGGGGTTTGTTGAGGATTTTTGAATCTATATTTTTGAATCTATATTCATTAGGAAGATTAGACTGTTAGTCTCCTTTATGGTTGCTATCACAGTAATATTTTCTTCCAGGAATGAGTTAGGAAAAATTGTTTCCCTTTCAATTTCACTAAATATTTTGAGAAGTATTGGCTTTAAATCTTTTCTAAATTTCTTGCAGTTTTCAGCTGTGAATCTACTGGTACTTGAGCTTTTATTTGTTGGTAAGTTGTTCATTACATTTTCAATTTCACTGACTGATACTGGGTTATTCAGAAATTTTATATCTTCTTGATCCAGCTCTGGTGATTCACGTGTTTCAAGGAATCTACCCCTTTCTTCTGCATTTTCCACCCTACACAGTTAAAACTTTGGGGGTAGGTATTGATGGTTTTCTGAATTTCCACAGAATCTGTCATGATTTCACCCTTTTCCTTCCTTATGGCATGAATCTGATTTTTTTCTTTTCTTTTCTGATAAGGTTGGCTATGGGGATGTCAATTTTATTTATTCTTTCAGAAAACCAACTCTTAGATTAATTGATTCTTTGTATTGTTTTTATAGTCCCAGTTGCATTACTTTCTGCTTTGATTTTTGTAATTTCCTCTTTCTTTGGGCTGTGGGCTTGACTTGCTCTCCTTTGTCTAGAGGCTTGAGGTGCGTTAGGGTGTTTATCTGTGCTTATTCTGTTCTCCTGATCTGAGAATTACCATACATAAACTTCCTTCTGAGGACTGCTTCCATCACATCCCACAGCTACTGGTAAGTTGAATTTCAATTTTTGTTTGATTGTACACATTGTTTAATTTTTTTTCTATAACCCATTGGTTGTTGAAGAGGGTGTTATTAATTGCCATATGTTTATGGAGTGTAGTTTCTTTCGTCAATAATTTTCAATATCATTCCACTATGGTCAGATAATATGCATGTGATAATTTCAATTCTTTTGCACTTACTTAAGCGTGTTCTATAGGCTAGTATACGGTCTGTTTTGGAGAACATCTATGTGTAGTTGAGAAGAATGTGCATTCTGATGCTGCTGGATGGAACATTCTATAAAGGTCTACTAAGTTAAGTCCATTTGTTCACAAGTTTGGTTCAGTTCTCTTATTTCTTTGCTAATTTTTTGTCTAGTTGATCTATCTCTTTGTGACGATGGTGTGTTAAGTCCCCCATTACAATTGTGATATTGAACATTTGATCTTTCATGTCTATTAATATTTGTCGCATATAGTTGGGTGTTGCTGTATTTGGTGCATACATACTTATGATTGTCATGTTTTGCTCTTGAAATTTTTCCAGAACAAGTATGTAGTGACCTTCTTTATCTCTTTTGATCATTCTTTTTTTTATTAAAAAAAAAATAAAAGTACAAAAACATATAGACAAACAGACACCAATTAGCATAAAAAATAGTAGTATCTGATGATGTATTTTATGCATGATAAATTTAATTATATTTAAAATCCTAAGAACCAACCATTTAAAAAAACTCTTACTAAGCACATGAGACAGAAGTTTAAGAGAGAGCAAATAATATTGCAATTAAATTCACATACTCACATATCCCATAAATAGAAGTACAGACAGATTAGATTTCACAAAAAATCAGGGATAGCTAGACTGTTTGCAGAGAATGTGAAACTTCAAGAATGATCAAAAGAAATAGTACAATCACAACTAATCACTTGTCTCGTGATTGTAAGGTGTAAGTATCTACATTACAGATTATGGACTACATTTACGACCCCAGTAACTGCCTCTGATTATTCAGTATGCAGAAAATGAACTTGGTTGTTTCTCAAAGTAAGCCACGGAAAGCCATATCCAGATACTGCATCATAAAACTTTCACTGTACCTCTTGTCTATAGTCCAATATCTCTTGTCTTATCCTCCTTATTCTATTTTACAAATAGTATTTTGGCAAATGTTCGTGCAGTGACACAGATAACCATAGGAAGAGTGAAATACTTGTAGCAAGTATATTGGCTCATTTCTCTAAGTTCTCCAAGGAAGGATTTAGTTTCAGATAGAACCGAAACTTCTATCCAGATTGAATAATCCAACTATTTTGGGTGAACCCATAAAATCATTCTCCAGAGTATGGTACTGGGTGTGCTGCTTGGGAAGCACCAGGGAACTGTGGATGCAAACAGAGGTTTCGTGTTAAGTTCCCTTATATGTATAAGATAGATTTAGGAGAGATCCCATCACCAAAAAAAGGGGGTACACATGGGCTACCACCTACTATTCTGAAGACTAACCTGAGAGGTTTAACTGGGTGACATGATAACCTTCGTTCATGGTGACTTTCCTTGCCTTACCCTCCCTTAAACCTGTTGGCACCTCATGTCCAGAACCCCAAACATTTTTTCCCTCTTGTAGCTTAGGACACTATATAAAGACTAATGCTCTTCCTCTAGTCTTTTATTTTGGGAGGCTCCTATGCATATATATGTAGTAAATTTTTATGCCTTTTCTCTTGAATATGTTTCTCAGTTTATTGCAGAAATTCAACTTATCAACTTATAACAGAGGAAATCTTTTAACTTCAGTGCATTGTAAACTACATTCAATATGCACCAGTTAAAGAGAGAAAAGGAATAACAGAAGGATTCACTATTATCACCATAAACAGTATGGTCCAGGGTCAGTAACAGTCTCCTTCCTAGGTAATAAAAGGTCCCCTTTTAGCTTTACACTGATATATAAAATTGAGTTTCAACAGATAAAAGGATAAAGTAAATATTACAGGTGCAACATACACACATACATGCAGACAGACACACACACACACAGGAATACAACTGAGCCATAAAAAAGGTTACACTTGAGCCACTTGTTCGAAACTAGATGGCTCTTGAGACCATAATGATAAGCAAAATAATAAGAAATTGAAGATTAAATAACATATGGTTTCTCTAATATGAGAAGAATAAATATTTAGTTCTTAATTGTAGGCATAACATGTCATTTTCACAGCAACATTATTTTGGTTTCTCCTCTTCTTTAGAATTTTTTTAACTGACAGGATTTATTCAAGAAACTAAAAGTGGAGAGTAGAGGAGAAACTGATTCTTCAGAACAAACTTGGGGTGAGTAAAAGAGGAAAAAGCAAGATAAGAGACCATCCTGGAGAAAGCACGGCAGGCTATTATGAGGAAAGCCACACAGCTTTTTCTTTAGAATTTTAAGTTACTTGAAGATTTTTAAAAAATGTAGGTAAGTGCATGGCAAATTTTTTAAGAAGCAAAATGTGTATCTCCAGGCGCTTATTCTGAACCCCGAGAAAATATTTCCCAATCTTCTACTGCACACTTTTCAACCCTGCTTATGAAGTCAATTCTGTAATTTAGACTCCTTATAAATTCTATAATGTAGAAGTTACATTTGCAATGCTCCACTTCTAAGTAACACTGTTAATGGTGCACAGGACTCAAGTAAAAGAAGCTTGAAATCAAACTAACTTAAACAAAAGACAATTTATCTACACACATAAATGTGTAAACTGATGGAAGAATATCTTTAGTTTTTATTTTTTAAGAATACTTTTAACAGGGTGATCTATGTTTTCTTATGCTATTTCATTCTCTCTCTCTCTCTCTCTCTCTCTCTCTCTCTCTCACACACACACACACACACACACACACACACACTATCAAGGAAGCGAGGTGAAATGATATTATTGATAGGCCTAAATGGGTTTCATGGATTAGAAAAGGAGTAGAAACCCACAGAGCTATGTTATCAGACAAAGAATTATGTCCCCTAGTGCTGCTGTGTGCGAGGCCCTGCCTCACATACTTATAATGAGTTAGAGGGCACAGAGGGGTGGTTAGCCACTTTGAAACATAGAAAAGCTGATAATTTAGTTAGGGAAATATGAGATACTATGAAGGACCATAATACAAAGTAAAATACAGCGAGGCTATCACAGATATTTGTGGCCGACCTTTGATGAGTAGGTTGCTAATGTTTCTCTGACTTTCCTTTAGCTCAAAGCTATTTCTGCTGGATCCTGTGTATGAATTTCCTCCCTTGTACATTTTATGTCCTTCTGGGCGTATTTCACTGCTAGCTAGCACTGAAAATCTTTTATCTTGAATGACCATGAACACAAGGGAGGAAACATTTTACTAAAAGATTGGTGTAATGAATTTGAATACATATAGTACAGTACAGTACTTTGTGCTTTTACAATAGCATATTGTACCTGTAAAATCCCTTGCCCAGCTCTTTCACTGATTATAATTCTACTCTTTTCTCTACTGTAACACAGCAAAAATAGTTACGGAAGCCTCTTTAATTTTACTCAGTGTCAGTCACAGTTTGGTCAAAGAAGCAGAGCTCCTGTGATTATTATGGGAAAGGAGATTTCTCACAGCAGTTAGATGTCTCACTGATACGGAAGCCTCAGGGAAAGTGAAGCTCCACAGAGAACGTTACAGAATAACAATACCAGAGGGTAAAGCACTGGCCCACAGGAGAGCAATACTGGAGCCCACACTGACGACCAAGTATGCGGACTGCTGAAACGACACGCTGAAGTGGGGGCTCAGTGAGATGTCTCGGGGGGGTTGTAACTTCCATAGGGTTCCACCACAGGTAGGTCACTGAGAACCTGGTAGTTATCCTGGAAACGCTGTTTGTCAACAGAGATAACAACCGAGAAGAATGGTAACTGATGTCCTCAGTGCTGTAACTCCGTCACAGCACTGCCTGCTCTGTGTGTTTACATCCCATAGAACACTCATGTTCTTCCGAGGCCAACTCTGCCCCAGGGCTTTAAAGAGAAGGAGGCCCTGAGAAATACGATACCTTGGTTCAGATATGTGGACTAATAACATACACTGCAATCAATAATTTCTCAATTTACCTTTCATGATTCTTTTGGTGGTCCTATTTAACTTCCAGATGAAGGGATATCATGGCCATGTTGCTCTCAAACAAGATATATCTATTTTATATAAATAAACACGATGTTACTCTTTCCAAAGAGAGTACCTGATGATCATATGCTATATTAACTATAAATGGGTAATGATTTTCCTATTGAAGGCAATCCAGTGTCTCTTGAATATCTAGTGAGCTAAGGGAGGGAATACTAACCACTGTCATGTAATCAGAGTGAGACAAGGAAATGACATGTGCACACAAGTAAGTTTGTAAACACAAAGAAGGGATGCCAGTACAACAGTGGTCATTTCCTCCATTGGTTATGATTTAAAACACCCATTTATTATTTCATGGCTCTGTGATTCAGACACTGGGTAAATTCTGTCAGGCTGAAACGCTCTCCGAGCTCACTTAAGTGGAGACTCGCACACGTCTCCAACTTTTGTCTTGACCACATCAAAGAGGAATGATCTGCATTGGTTACTTTTCTCTCATTGCTGGGACAAAATACCCAACACCCAAATTTAAGGAAGGAAATGTTTGTCTGACTCATGGTTTGTGGAGGCTTCTTTCCATAATTGGCTGGCTCCAAGGCTGGGTGTCAGTTCAAGGTGGCAGAAGGCAGCACAAGCCACAAGCGCACAAAGGAAAGAGCAAGCCTCTTTTCCTCACTTACACTGTGAGCAGGCCACACCCCCCCAGGATGGGTCCTCTGGGCCCACACCACCTCCTACCCTCCTCTTGCACAGGATGAGGGTGTTTGCAAGGTTAGGACCTCCCTGATCCCCTGCTGAGTTGCTGAGTCAAACTTCTAAACCTCTCAAATTGACACAATGTATCAACCATTACAGGCCCTACACACCATGTAAGTTATACAGTATAGTTAAAGTACATGACTAACAAAATTTCCTTTAAAAAATATTTTTATTATAACACGAGTTATGACTTAGACATGCTTGGTCCTGTTCCAAGCTCCTGTGGTGGCTGATGGCAACACTCAGTTCCACGTGCTTATGGGCCCCACATCTCTACTTTTTTACTATATCTGAGCTGTTAGACACCATCCACAGGTCTTAAGAACTTGGTCTGTTCAGAACATTGCACCATAATTCTTCAAAAGTTAGAAGAGTCCGTTCTCAAGGAGCAGCCTCCTCCTCCTTCTAAGAGCCTTCTCTGATTGTTAGAACCATCTAGGTTATTCTTGTTTTTGATGAACTCAGCTAAAGCTGAATGAAAGATCAGTTATATAGTGCAGTATATGTGAAAGCAGTTTGCCTCAGTTATATAGTAAAATCTACCCATAAGAAAGAGCAGAGTCGCACTCACTAGTACGAGCTTACAACTTGACCTTGGGATGATCTCAGAATATTCCCAGCCGTACGTGCCCATTGCTGTGACTTACGTCTGTCTTCTCTCCACTCTGCACTCCCTTTCCTCTCAACAGCTACCTTTGCTAATTTGACCACTTTCTGTCTGGGTGACCCAACCCTCCTTATCAAAACTCCTAGGACCTCTCAGTGCTGCCTGCATTGGGTGGTGGGCACTCCACCTGGGTTTTAGGACAAGACCCCACAGGCCCCAGACTCTATTCTTGCACAATAAAAACAGTAATGAAAAAAACAAACCAAAGCCCGTCAACTCCCACAACTACAGATTCTGTCTGCTGTGGCCTCTATCTATGTCTGAGTCTGATTCACCATCTAAGCACAGAGTAAGCAAAGCATCCTTTGTGCGAAAGCCAGGTGAAGAGCAGAAGTAGGAAAATCGACTGCCAACATTTTCCAGTCACAAACCTGTGTAGTGTATTATTAGTTCCAAATGTATAACATATGCTCTATGTTGGTTTTATAACAACAAAATAAAAATAATACAGTGTGATCTTCTAAATTTTAAAATATAAAACACTGAAGAGTTAAATATATCTGATATTTTTCTCAGCAGAAAAACAGAGAAAATAGTAGTAAAATCCCTTCAGTATTTTTCGAACTATATAGTCCTTCAGTTTTACAGCCTCACGTGCAATCCTCCCTGACTTCCTAGCACATACAAATGAGAAGCAGTAGACTGATTATGCCTGAAGTAATACTACTATTACAAATGTTCTATATATAGTTTACTTGGCTCTAAGTTAATAAGATGTGAACCCAGTTACACAAGAATACTACTTTTTTAATGTCCAAAATAAAAGAGAAAATATCTTCCTCCTGAAATATATAATATACATTTAAAATAATTGCTCTTGAATAAATTGATATTTTTGTGAAGCATAAGAAGTATAATTAGATTTTAGAATATTAAGAGAGATTTAAAAAAGACTAAAATAAAAAGATAATGTATAATATTCTCTAAAATACTTTAAAATTCAAATATTACTCAAATTTATTCTAAAACACATAATCATGTTTATTCCTATACTTCCTCCTTTGGAAAATAGTATAGTAACTAGTGAGTGGCAATTTTTCTTATATTAATCATTTGACTTCTATCTAATTCATGAAATTTAATATCTAAAACTAGTACAGCTTCAGAATATTTGAATGAAAGAAACTACAATGAACTTTTACTTAGGATATGTATTTTTGTCATTTAAATATTAATATCAAGGTTGATTAATGTCTAATATCCTTATCCAAAAATAAAACATATGATTTGAAAAACTTTTTCAGAATTACTAAAACATAAATGAATCTAGTTCAAGGTGGAAGTATACATTTACCTCTGCAGTGTTTCCAATTTGTCTTTTTGACAGATACTATTAAATGTTCACAAAATGGTAGTAATTGGCGCAATGTGCCTGATCTCTAAAAATACATACCTGCAAGAACATGAATGAGAACCTCAAAATCCAAATAAATGCCGAAAGGAATAATGTCAATGTAACAATATTACTTTGTATTTGTTAAGTTTTAGATCTGATTAAAAGGTGATTATAGGTGACATTGTGAACCATGCATGCAAGCAACCAAGTAGAGCATCAACTTTCTCCACTTCTTGTACCTGCGATTTAGAATTTTCTCACTTGTGTTCCCCATGATTTGTAAATTATCTTCTGGGTAAAATTACAACTTTGAAAACTTATATTGTAATTGAAATGACAGAATAAATAATAATTAATAAATAATAATTAATCCTCTTGAGGAAAATTCATGCAATATTTGAAGTCAAAATAAATATTCATAAGAAAAAGCCCTAGATTCAAAAAATGAACCTTAACTGTGCCTTTTCCCCACAGTTGAACTTTTGACACTGCTCTGAAAAATGACTTCGAGTCTTTGCGCTTTTTTCTGTATTTTACGTAGACTTTCTGAAATTCATCTATGTCACTGAATGAAAACAAGAAAGTAAAAGAACCGTATAACTGCAGAGATTATGGCTCCACGCTGATTTCAGGTTGGGCGCTCTGCATAGAAAGCTGTCAGGTAGATCTACAGAAACAACATGGACGCCATTAGTCAGGGACCCTTTTTATTCACTGATTTCCATAGCCTCTTTCATTATCAGGCTCACTTTTTATTGCATGTTGAATCCCTAAGGAGTCTCTCCATTCTTTCTTTTCTTCATGCTTTATAGAAAGATATTTTTAAACTTACATCTTTTGCTCTGAGTTCTACCCCCGTTAGCTGCTCTGCAGATCTTGCTCAATAGCAAACACTTTCCTCTGTATAAAAGCATTTTATTTTCAGTCCTACATAATGATTCATCTATGTCAGCTTCTTTTAATATGGGAATGGGACTTAGTCCTGTGAATAATTAGAGTACATTCCTCTGAGAAAAATAATAACATGGTAACAAGATATTTATGCACATTTAAGTTTACAATTTCTTAAAGTCTGGGTTGGCGTGAAAATAATCTGTTTGAATGTTTAAAAAAGTATTCAGCCTGTATCATGCTCAAGTCATGATGAAAAAACGAGCCCTTTTTTCTTTGCATGGTGTATAGTAGCAATGTACTAGGTGTTTTCAATACAGAACGCATGCTTCATACAACAAAAAGATTAGGGCCTGGGGATGTAGCCCAGCGGCTCAGCACCTGCCTGGCAAGCGCAAGGTCCTGAGTTCGATTGCTGGTACCAAAAAAAGTTTGTAGATTTATTATTTTAAACTTACAGATAAGAAAATCAGTTCAGAAAGCTGAGAAAATTTATTCATTAGTCTGAATATACTAGTATAGAGAATTAAAAGCTGTAAGTTCATTTGCTTATTGGCATTTTTTAATTTGAAAACAATTAGCTTTAATGAAAAGAACAAAATTAGGAACTTTAGAAACAAAATGTTTTACATAGCTGCACTAATTGAGCAAAAGCATACTCTGTGTTACTTTAATCACCACATGAAATTTAAAGTTCCCTGTAGTCTTGTTGCCATATCATCCAGTAAGATGAACAATTAGATGGTCACAGAAACACAGCTATGTTTGCACCTCCATGTCCTGCATGCCAGATATTAGTTAGATGACACAGAACTGACTTCAACATACTAGGTCTTTCAGAGTTAAATACAATGCTACTATTTTCTGTCATCTAAATTATACTATAATTTTTTTGAACAGTAAGTTAATTGCTTGTTCAGGCTGTTACCCTAAAGTCCTATAAAGCTGCAGATTCGTATAGTCGTGCTTTGTAACTTTGTAGAATTTAATCAGGTTAGACTCAAAGCACACAAATATCTATTTCCTGCATCTCATTACCAAGTGAGTTAGGGCTTTACTTTTTAAAGGAAAAGTAATTTCTCTAACCCTATTTGCTGCAGAACCTACATAAGAGACTTCAGTTTCAAATATGAACTTCCCATGAACATTTAACACCACAAGAGCATATATTTTAGAAATGATTTTTAAGCTATTTTCCTACATATGTATGATTTATTTCTAGAATCATGGTCCAAATGTCCCTTCTCAATTTTCCCCCTCTTTTAATCAGAGAAAGCACCTGAGAGTAAGAAATCAGTAGTATGATGTATGTGTGTGTGTGTGTGTGTGTGTGTGTGTGTGTGTGTGTGTAGTTCAGGTCAAAACTCAGATAATCTCTCCTGTGCACATCATATGTGCACTGTAACAAATAGTGTGCTTTGTCAGTGATATATCCAGACTCCACTCTGAAAGCATATGGAAGCCTTTTGCTTTTGAGAACTTCTGGTACCTGGAAATTTTAGCACTTAAGCAAATTTAGCACATGTTCCTTGCACAGAATAGTAGTGCCCTAAATACACTACTAATCCTCAGAGTTCATGAGTTTATTATTACATGGCAAAAGAAAATTAATAATGCACATGGAATTTGGTTCCTAACCACTTGATTGGAAGATGAGATTATCCTGAATTAGCCAGATGAAACCAGTATAATCACAAATGTCATAAAAATTGGAAGAGAGAGGCAGAAGTGTCACTTGGCATAAGCAAAGAAGATCTGAAAGTGGAAGCAGAGACAGAGTGATGAGGAGTGATGTGCTCAAGTCTGGGTGGTTGGCCATGAGAAAGTGGGACCACCAAGCAGGCAATGCCAGAGGACACGGCTTCTCTCTCAGGATTCTGCGGAATGAACCTGGCTAACATCCCAATTATAGCCAAGGCAGACTCAATCAGAGCTCAGACCTGTAGAATTTCAAAACCGAAATAATGATGACAGGATTATGTTATTTTGTTCTTCTGATATTGTAATGATTTGTTACAACATTAAGAAAGTAGTGCATGGAATAATTATTTTTAATTTTTTAAATAAATTATAGAATTGCCCTAACTATCATTTCGTGAACACCACAGTTCTTCAATTAATTCATGTAAATGAGAAAGTTGATAGAAAAGAGTAAATGGCAGAAGACAAATTGTATCAGAAAACTCACACGAATGTTTAATATAAGGCAGTTTATATCCATTATTCGATTAGTTTTTCAGATGTCTGAGAGGCAAAATATTCAAACTGATGTTGCCACAAACATGAAAAATCATTTAATTGTGTACTTTTAATCATCTGTCTATGCACAATTAAATTAATAATTTAGAGATTATGAGCTTAAACATAACAGGCAAAATAAATATATTTTAGCTAGATTATATTTACATACATATGCGGAGGAGATGAATTGTCTTGTTAGATGAAAACAAAAGCAAGAAAAACCTCTTAACTTGCAGATACACACTTGTCCTGGATCACCTAGAGTTGGAGCTTTGTATTTTATTAGATTTTTGTGTCTTTATCAGATAATTGTACTAAACTTCCAATGCATCTACATGATTGGTTGTGGGAGACTGCCGAGAGACCTGCGGTCGGCATCCATTTTGAAATGTATCAGCCATCTTAAGAGTCTTAAGAGTCTTGAGTTTAGTTTCAGTTTCTATCCTGAGTTAAGTTTCTATTTTCTCTGAGCTAAGTTTCTGTTTCCCGTAAATCATATGATGTAACCACATGCTATCGCCTGATGCCTGGACCTCCCTCGCGTGCTATCTGGACCTCCCTCCGTTGCCTAGTTACCCGCTGACGTCAACCCCCACTCCCGCACTGTGTATAAACCCGAGACTTCTGCCTAATAAACGAGACTTGATCAGACTCCTGTCTTGTCTCCGTTTCTCGTGTCTCTTGTCCTTTTATCCCACTCTCCCTCTAGAGCCTTCGTTGACGACCCGCGGTCGGGACAATTGGTTGTCTCATCACCCTAAGCTCGGAATCTAGAACTTTAGTAGACTTCATCATTCAGGCCTTGGAGACCACAGCCAGGAAGTACAAAAGCCTAGTACACTAGCTGGTCATTTTGCTACACTGCACCTTTATAAAATAAAAACCAAATACGTGGAAGGTACTTATCAGGGAGGCATATATGGCAAAAGTTTCTCTAATTCAAGGCACAAAATGTAGATATCATAATAAAGGAAAAAAAGGTTCAGTTTTCTCAAAAACCCTGGGATATAATTAACTGTATTTTATCAGTAGATTTTCCCCTAAAGGTAGAATAGTAATCTTTGTCTTTTATGGATATGCATAGCTGTAAGATCGAATGAGAGTAGTTAGCAACAGAAAACTTATCACTCTAGGTTCTTCAGAGACGGATCGATCATGTTGAGAGAGGCTGAACCATCTCAAAATCTGCCATGTGCGAGCAGAGACCCCAGGAAACTTGTACGTCTGAGAAGGGAGCTGACGTAGCCCCGGAGCACGGGCTGGACTGGAGAAGTGGAGAAGTCCAGAGCGGAGAAGTCCAGTGAGAAATTCTGACTCAAAGGGCGGCGCGAAGCAGGAAAAGTGGATGCCCCCTTCGCCTCCTTCTGTTCTATTCAGGACTTTAACAGAGCGAGGTTAACCAGCATGGGGAAAGTCACTCACTTTGTTACAAGTTTAAAGTGTTAGTATCACTGAAAACACCCTAGAGGAACATTTAACCTGGAAACCTTGTAAGCAGACAATTTGCCATGTAAAATTAGCTATTACAGGAAATCATATCTTTACTATAATCAGGTTTTACTTAAAACATTATGTTTACTGTTCCCTAACATTGTGTAACATTAATTTCCATATTTCAGAAGGAAATGTGACACTGCCTTCAAAATATTATATGTTTACATCGATATTTTCTAACCAAATTTCTAATTTATATTTTAGGATATGGTTATAACCTATAGTATCAGAGTT
The DNA here is from genome assembly GCA_004027595.1 of Dinomys branickii. Taxonomy (NCBI): domain Eukaryota; kingdom Metazoa; phylum Chordata; class Mammalia; order Rodentia; family Dinomyidae; genus Dinomys; species Dinomys branickii. The sequence continues at coordinate 58,523 of PVLD010000858.1, read as the reverse complement.
GTCATTTAGCCTTTACAATTCTGGAGTGTTATATATTACTGTATTCAAATACTAGTGTTGGATATAGATTTTCTTTAATCTGTGTTGTTCTATTACTTCATATGTGCTGTTAGTTTCTGTATAGAATAAAACTTTTAAAAATCTTCCATATCTGATTTGTTTCACTTATGGTCTCAAGGTACATCCATTTTTTAGCAATGCAATTTAAGTTGGTCCTTCTTTATGGCTGAATAATACTCTAGTGAATATATATGTCATATTTTCTTTTTCCATTCATCTTTGGATGCACGTAAAGAGCACTGTAAAGATTTAGCTATTACAAGTCATACTGCAGTGAGCAGCACGCACTGGGGTGGATCATTGCAATATGATGGCTTTAAAGATACATTTGAAGATGTCTTTAGGGAGATATCCAGGAGATATGGAGCAGGGTCAAATGGGATTTCCATTTTTAGGCTTCTGAGGAATCTCTTTACGGATTTCCATAAAAATTATATGAGTTACTTCTCCTAATAACAATGTAAAAGTTCCCTTTGGCCCATAACATCACCACTATTTCTTGTTTTTTGAGCTCTTGGTGATAGTCATTTTTTCTGGAATAAGATGGAATCTCAGTCTCTTGTTTGATTTGCATTTCTTTAACAGCTAACAATCCTGAACATGTTTTCATGTACCTGTTGGCAATTTGTACTTCTTCCTTTGAGAAGTGTCTATTAATTTCAATCTTCCAACTTTTTGATTGGGTCTTTTATCTTGGTTAGTCTAAAATTGTTGGTTTTTTGAAAATTATATTCTGTGCAAAGAGTACCTAGCAGTGTTTCTCCATTTTTAGGTTGACTCTTCTCTCTGTTGTCTGTTTCCCGTGGTGTGCAGAAAGGTTTTAATTTGATGTGACACTATTTCTTGATTGTTGGTATAACTTCTTATGCAATTGGAAGTTACTTTGAGTAGCTTTTCTTGTTACAGATACAAAATACCCAATGCTGAAAGTTAAACTAAGGAAAGGTTTATTTAGCTCACAGTGTATAAAGGTTTCAGTCCATAGTCACAGTTTATAATGGTTTCAGTCCTGCTTCAAGGAAGGGTGGCATGGCAGAGGGGCAACCATTCATGGCTGTGGAAGACAGCAAAAGGCACAAGAGCGAAACGGAGGAGCAAACCTCTTTTCCTTCCCTTATGCTGTATGCAGGCTGCCCCCTTCAGGGAAGGTGTAGCATTCAAATCCCCAACCCCAAGACTGGACAATAAACCCGTCACAATCTCTAGATTCAACCGCCTCCAAAAGACCTGCCCCCCCCATGATCACATGAGACTTTGAGTGGACATCCTGACACAAACCACAACAACATCATTTATTGATATAAAAGTAATTATGCTGGGGATGCAGCCAACAAGCAAAATGTGATGTGTCATTTTATTTATGCAAGTTTTTTCTTAAATACAGTACACCCAGTACTGACAGGCAGCAGAGGAGTTGGCTTCCTGGATGTCAGGCAGGGTGGGTACATACTGGAGTGATAAACTGCAATTTCAGATGAGTGAAGGTTATTTGAGAGGATGGTGAGTAAGTTTCCATCTTCATGTTGGTCCTTTGTGAAGACATAATAATATTTTGATATCAATTTATATGTCTTTGTCAACATTTTTCCTCTGCATGTTTTGTCTTGGAGCACATGCTGTATTTAAAACTTAATCTTGCCTTAAAATTCCAGGCCCTAATATTGAAATACCTACCGCTAGTATTTCTCCTTGGAATCACTTGAACAGATGCTATATGGTTTGGCTTGTTTTTCCTCTTGACTTTTATAATTAATTTCCTACATGACAGAGTAATTTTTCAAAGTTTACCAATTTTACGTATCTGGCCTTAGATCATTTTCGATCCTTTGTCTATAAACGTAACCTCATATCTTTCATGTGATCAGTAGTAGGTCACAGACGCTGGCTTCTGCATCTCCCCTTTCCCACTTTACCCCTGCATTCCCTGCCTTTTTGAAGTCTTTTCATGGTAACAGTTTCAAGTTTCCAAATGGACCGGCATCACACCTGCACTAGACCTGGCCTTCAAGCGCCCCTTCAGTCTAGAACATGCACATATTGCCACATCCACGGTTTTCTGTCCCCTCAGTGAGGCCTCTGCAGGATGCACAGCACCTACTCTTCTCTGTCCCTGGACCTGTGTTGTTTTTCAGAGTACTTACCACTCTCTTAAAGGGTATCATTCAGTTTGTATTATTTTATTGCCGAGTCTGATGATGATTTATTAGAGTAGAAATTCTTAGTATTCCCTGGTTACAGAAATATGCAAATAATTCTGTGGAAAGGAACAGAAGCTCCAGAAACAATCATCTCTACAGCACCGATAGTATTTGCCGTATCTGATAGTTCGGTGTGTCAGGGAAAAGATGAGCTCTACAGACCCCAATCTACAGAGAGAGATAAAGTGGGGTACCCTTCCTTCATTTTTGTAAACCAGTGCCAGAATATAGAAATAAAAACGGTTAAAACATTTATCCTTCAAGAAACATAGCTTTATAATCTCATAATTTGTAGTAGGCTAGAAATTTATAAGACACAGGAAAATTAAACCTAATAAAATATACACAGTAGATCTTTAACAAATAGCTTATATTCATCAAGACATCATTAAGCAGTACATTCGGAATATGTTTATTTTTTATGCCCAGGGATTAAATGCAGAGTTTATAAATAGCTGACACAAAGTCATATAAATCAACATGTAAAAAAAGTTAGGAGAAATACGGGTCACGGTTCAAAAAGGCATTTCTCACATGAAACTACCTAAATTGGCTGCAAAAATCTTCATATTCATTAGTATTCAGAAGAATTTCAATTTTAAATCAAATTATTTTGCTACTGCCTATAAAAGGATGGCTGTGTGTAAAAACAGAATTGAGTATCAGAAATTTTATGAGGAAATGAAAATGGATCTGTACTGACCTCCTTTTCTGTTAGTCGGCTGTGACAAAACGCCTGAGAAAACCGACCCGAAAGAAGAGAAACTCTTTCAGTTTCTCATTTCAAAGGGTTTAGCCATGGCCGCCCAGCTCCTTCGTTTCCAGATGAGTGGTGATCACGGCGGGAAGACAGAGGCGATGCTCGCATCTAAGCCACAGTGCCTCCTGCATGAGTAATTGCACCGAGACCTTTTGAAAATTATTTGATAATTGTTGACTTAAACAACAGGTATAACTGTGACCCATGCATTGCATATCTACACAAGGTGCCTAAAAGTTACCTGCACATGTGTTCGTCAGGAGATACTCTTAGCCTTACACACCAGCAATGAAAAGAAGCAAAATTAGAGACAATCAGAGGCCATTAGTTGCCAAATAAGGAAAGACCTTTTGTACATTAACAGGATGAATGAGCACGGTATATAGAAATGGAAACAAATAATTAAAATCTAGCCTAGCAACACAGATGGACTTTAAAATGAAAATATTAAGGCACAGTTTCCATATACAAAACAATAAATACTATTTATAAAGTTCAAATGAAGTTGTTATTCTATAATGCTATAAATTGGGGATCATCTAATTAGAAAAGGAGTTGATGCTGAGCACACACTGAGAGGGGCTTCTTGGAAGTTATGATACAAGTATGACTTGAATATGGAATGTTTATTTTAGGAGCACTTTTCATGTTTATTTTTATAATGTCATATACCTTTTACTCTACATAAATAGCCACTGTAAGAGCACAACTCATTGTAGAATGCAATCAGAATTTTGTCTTTGAAGCTGTCTATCACAACAGTATTGTCAGAACTTTTAGATTTTTGTGAGTGCAATTTTTATGTTGTGATACATAGTTTTATTTAAATATCATATTTTACAAACTAAGAGATTGAAAAAATTAAAAATATAGAACTAGCATATTATTCAGCAACAATCATATATTTTTTAAGTAATTTAAAAGCATATGTTCCCCGTAACATTTTTAACCACAGCCAAGCAATGGAAACAGTAAACATACCTGTTCGTTGATGCAGAAAATGAGGTAAATTCAGGGGGATGTTATCCAGCCTTTAAAAAGAATGAAATCTCATAACTTGTATAATATGGATCAAGTTGGAGCACCTGGTGTAAAGTGGAAGGAGGCAAACAGAACATGACAATGTATATATCCGAAAGCCAGTGCAGTAAACTCATCGAAACAGAGTACAGAATAGTGGCCATCAGGCATAGGGAGGGGAAATGGGAGTTCTTGGGTAAAGGTTGGAAAGTTTAAATTATGTAAGTTAAATAAAGCCTAGAGATCAACTGTAGAGTGTGTTTGCCTATAACTGACAATAGTATGCTATGTATTTCAATTTTTGATACAGAGGTTGATCTTACAATAAGTTTTCTAGTTACATATTCAAAACTACTAATCTAACAGCAGCAGTATAATCCATAAGTGGAACGGAGAAAGTTTTCAATGGGTATGGTTATTGTATAGCCTTTTGTGATTTACATATATATACACACACATAATTCATACATGTGTATATATGTATCACATATGTATCATCTCTATATATGTATATATCTATACAAATATATATGTATCCAGCTGTGTTAGATGCCACTTCCTCATATAACTGTAATATAGTAGAATGATGTGCTAATAAAAATAGTGACAGAATAACAGGTCCCTCTTCCTTGGATCAGTAGGTTAAGTACTGTAATTGAACACAAAGAAAAAATTCATAGTAATAGAAATAGTCTACATCTTTATAGGGATTGTCTATGTACTTATATAGATTTGTCAGATAACCTGTAAAGTTATAATACGTATTTTTTGTATATAAATTATTTCTCAATAAACAATTTTATATGCCAAGCAGTATGCTTTACTTTCCTGTATCTGTTATTTAATTCTGACATAATTTCACAGATAGGAATTATTAGCAGAATGTAAAAAACGTAATGAAGTTTTGGAAATACTAGGGAATAGCACTGATTTTTGACTCCTGTCATTCTGAGAGCTAGACTCCAATTTAGGTGCATGTTAAAAGTGTTATAGAATAGATATATCTGTCATTCCCTGTTAAAGTTTAGTATACATTGTAAACTAAGCCTGTAATATCTTCTGAGGGCCCAAATAAACACTGATGTACAATAGCAGAGAAGTCTTTGTTAGTATGTATTAAAGGAGAGAATATTTTCTTTTATTTGTTTTTCTATTTTTCCTGTCTCTGACCAAAGTTAAAACTCAGAGTGGGAATTCTTACTGTTATTACTATAACATTTGGCAAATCTCAGAAATAAAATATATATGATTAAAGATGAGTTGGGGAATAAAGATTTGGCTTCATGGTTGAGTTTTTCCTTGTGTTCCTCTGAAGTCTAACATAGGTTCCAAGAAAAGATACTCTTATAACTTTAGTACAAATTTCTTTTATATTCTTATAATATCCACAGGGATTATTACCTAATTAGCCTTCAATCAATGGCACTCAATATGGCATTCATCATTTTCACAATAACTATATGTGAATTATAAACATTCATTTTATAGTTGTGAAAATGGTGCTAAGATCTTAAACTTGCTCATGATGGTATAAACATTATAAAACCATGTCTCTTTTAGAAGCTGTGCAGAGTAGTTTAGAATGCAGGCTTTTCACTCAGCAGATGATACGTGTCAAAACTTTCAGCAGAATATATCTGTTCCCAGATTTTCTCCGTTTCATACCTTTGAAACATTAATTGTGGATTTCACATGTCATTGCAAAGAGAGTATCAATAGCTGGGAAGTGTAATGTGTTCAAGGCCGGCTGGCTATTTTAGGCATCATTTCATCTCCAGCGTTTAGAACAAGCCCTTCGCGTTTGAAGAGGAAGTCACTTAAGAAATGAGCAGTGGGTGGAGCTTAAGTCCCTTTGATCACTTGTGTAGTTGGCCGTGCTACTTCTGGGTGAGGGAATGTGAGTCTACAGAAATTAAAAAGTAATTTAAAGAGCACATGGCGTGGGAGTTTCCTACCTGACAAGGAGTCAGACACCTGAAGCCTTCCTAAGAAGCTGAAATCCTTTCTGCAGACCGATGTGGACTGTCAATACACCCACTAGATTATACCGAAATTACAAAATTGTTCTGGAAAATTATTTGAAAACATTTTGGACAAATCTGGTAGAACATAGCCTAAGTAGAACACACACAAAAAACGAAGAATGCAGTGTAATTTGCATCTGTCCTGCAGGCCAGTGCTCAATATGAAACCAAAACAAAAGGAAAATTAAAGGGGAAGTGTGAGCACAAAGGCAGAAGGTTGCAGGGTCATTTCGGGGCCCCGGATCTGGTGTGCCAAGTTCATTCTTCTGGTTTCTATTTGAAGCAATGTAATTACACAGAAATTAGAGATTCCATCCAATACCCATTTCTGCTCAGTACACAGGGAGATTCTGTCCTCCAACAGTGCCTATTTATAGCTCAGATCAGTCTGAATTCTCCAACTTGGAAAACTCATCCCAAGACAGGAAACTCTCATTAAGATGTCACACAACTAACCCTTATTCTCCTAGTATTATAACTGTAAAGATGTGCTTAAAAAGACAGTTAATTTTTGGATGAGTCCAAATCTGGAACTAAATAAACTTGTAATTGCACACAGGAAGAGTGCAGCTCAAAGCCTGACTCTGATTTGAGAACAGCGGAATCGAAGTTTCTTTTCTAAAATACCTAAAATCGGGGCTGTGGGTTGGCCTTGTGTGCACAAGGCCCGGGTTTGGTCCTCAGCACCAGAAAAGTAAATAAATAAATGCATAAAGTATTTAAAATTCCACCAATGGGAGAAAATATTCCCTATTTCATCAGTTAACCTGTGTTAGAAACTGGAAGTATACACTCATTTTGACAAATAAAACAGTTTGAATGTGTTGCAATATTTCTAAACATACCACTGATCACAGACTGCATGCCAAAACTCACTGACTTTTTAAAGTGAATTTTATTGAGTTGATAGTACACACACATGCGCGCACACACACACACACACACACACAATAATGAATTTAGTCAAATGTGGGTTATGTTGATTTGGTCTGCTATTAAGCAAAGTGTGATCATGAGTTAGTATCATTGCTTCTCTGGGATGTAGCCATGCCATTTGTAAAATAAGTAAGAAACAGATGACTTTAAAATATACACTTAAATGATTTATGCACTGTCTGTGCACAGGCTCTGGGTGAGCGGTGATGTGGACCATGAAATAATTCATAAATCTGTGTCCTTGATCTTAGCTCCTTTCCTTGTTTTCACGGGGATCTTTTATTCTGCTTTTTTAAAAAAAATCTTATTTCTTCATATGATGGGTGAAGGTACATTTTTATTTGACTAGGAAATACCTAGGTTTAAGAAAATATGGATTAAATGTGGGAATTCCAGTAAGTCTCTGAGACAGGAGATTATGCCTGAAATGCCAATAGTTAGGCTACTTAGGGCATCGAATTCATAGTTCACAAACTGAGAAAAAGGTTTCATCAAAGCATGACACGTGAGAAGCTGTGTGAATGAATTCATAATTTCTTTCACTGAATCATATAAATAAGAAAAATACATTAGTATCTGATAATTTGAAAAACTCAGCACATTTCATACACGTGATGAAATTCATGAACGATGAATACACTGAAAGAGTCAAACAGTTTTTGGAGCGTATTTAAGAGGATGAGAACGCTGGGGAGGGATGAAATGCAGCTTCTCTAAATTACTAAGAATCATCAGAAGAAAAACACCTCTATGGAAATCTCCTAAAAGCCTATATTCTCAGAGAAAGGACAACACAAGCTGTTGTTTATACAACGCAGAAGCTGATCGGGAATGGAAGGTGCACACATGGGAACATTTACCCTGAGAAGAAAATAATCCTGAGCTGGTTGGGGAACAGCATCTGCTGGGTGAACTGCTGACCAATGGCCATGTCACCCAGGAGAGGAGACAGCCCCAGGGAAAGGAAGCTGCGGAGATGTGGTCAAGCCAATTAGCAAAGCAGTTTCCTTAGAACATAACAAGATTTGAAGCACTGGAGTGTTATATTTGAAATTACTTTGTTCTTTCCTAAAGTAACTAAAATGTCTAGCAACATTTTACGAAGAACCATGACCCAGAACCATAGAAAGGGCTATGGTACTTTGCATACTACGAGCTAAAAGCTTAGACTGAGGTTTTCTTACCTTTTTTTATTCCTAGAACAATGTTGTAAATTTCCTTCAAGGACCCACCCTCTAAAAATTCACCCTGTGGTGGCATCATATCCCAGTGTAACAGTTAATTCTAAAATTTAACGTGTATCAGGAATTCTTTCCTTTCCTTTACAGCAGTTAGCATGAAAGACGTCCAAATCATACCTTCACTTCAATATTTCTGCTCCCCAAATTAATATTTGTCAAGACCCTAAATTAACTCATCAATAAATAAATTAGCAACTCTGCAAAAGAAATGTAAATTTATTGTTATGACTACATTATACTTGTAAAATAGGAATGATTTGAGGAAAACCGTGCAAATCACAATGTGTCTATTATTAAACCATACCTTGCCTAAAGACAAAATTTTACTGGATTGTGTTTTCAACTCCAGAATCTTTAAAAATAATTTTTCCACATGGCGCAATACTTTCATTTTCAAGAACAATTTTTGACAGTTTAAATGCAAGTAAAACCTTGATAATGGAGTTAACTGTATGGCGTACTCTTACGGTGAATAAATTCTAAATATTCCTTCTACTAATAAAAAACTTTCATTGTAACTATGATATAATCAAACGGAAATGACATTACTAATTTAAAAAGCTTGTTTGAACAAAGGTTGTTATCTTGCATATTGTGTTTTTGTTGTTATTTTCTTATTTTTTCTCTTTAAAATAAAAACTATAACATTTTTGAGAAAAAAGCATGTTTTGTTTTTTAAAAAAAATGCTCCTACATTATGTTTTTCAACCAAATTTTCCATTTTTAACCTCTTCTATGTCTGCTTTACTTATTTGAAATATACAGGCGACTCTCAGTGAGTTCATTTATACATGTAAAAGAACATGGCTTTTATTTTAAAACGTTTGGAAGGATACTGAATTCTAGATCTAATTCATTTACTCTTGCTAGTGGGTGAAATTCTTTTAATCATTTACAGCGGTACTCTTAGACCCAATAGCAAATACACCCAAGAAAACAATCCTTTCATTGCTCCTCAGCAATGGCTGTGCGCTCTGTTAGTTAAAGGATGAGGGATTTTGCATAATTCTATGTGTCTGGTTAATTAGCACAGTGTCTCTTTGCTCCACAGCCCTAAAGTGCTCTGTGACACCGGGCCCGGCCTCGCTGCAGCAGAACAGACCCCTGTGCCGGAGGCTCCCTGCTGCATCCGTCTCTACAGTAAGAAGTCAGCAAAGGGCTTCTAGGAAGGAACTCATCAGGCTTGAGGGAGGAAAATCTCCTGTTCCTTTCTGTCTTCTGTCTCTCAATGTATCGCAGAAGCTCCAAGGAGGCACCAACAGTGTGGCATTAGTTTTACTATCAGCGGTTGATTTAAATTACCAGGCAGAATTGTGGTATTGAGACTGTCAGAGCGGTTTCATTGTGCCCTCAGGTGCCACTACTGGCCAAGCTCTGCTCTGACCTCGGAAGTCTGTGCTGCCCCTCAAGTTGGTTTGTCTTCTCAACTGCTGGGTTACTGCTGCAGCCAGTGAGGACCTACTCTGCAGAGGTGCAGCTGTAGGGGTAGTGGCTGCTGCAAGACACGGCTTTCTGTGATGCCTCAGCACTCTGCCTTCGTCTTTAATTTACACGCTGGGTAATTCCTTATCATATGTGTCAAAATATTTCCAGCGGCTTTTGTTTCCTTGAGGGAGCCCTAACTAATGTGTCATGCCTAAATTTTCTTAAGAATGACCTGGTAGGCTGAGTAACTAATTTAAAGATAAGGATATACAGTGTAATAATTATTATTGTTTTCTCGATATTTGATTATAAATTTTTACTTTTTATTTGATAACGTTTTTGAAAAGAATGCGTTGGTAAGTGAACCACCATGTATTTCATACTAACACGGGTCAGGTTTGGTTTAGCTCTGGCTTGTACAGTCATAGACACTGATAGAAGCGCTGCTCTGGTTCGTCTCGTTTAGGTCCCAGGCTGCTTTACATTTTGAAATTAACTAGACGAAAAGTCACAAAATTGTACGTGTGGTTTTGAGATTGGGTCATGCAATGTGTTTTCGCTGCTCAATTCTTAAAACATAGTACAGTGTGTGAGGGTTACAAGATACTGTGATGTACGAGGTGCTGTAAAAATTATGGCGAATGTGTAACTTTTAAAAACCATTAGAGTAAAAGATACACTGGGGTTAATCCCCTGAAATATCCCTCTGTGTTTCAAACACTCTTGCCCTGCTCTTCTTACATTTTCTGAAGCAGTTCTGGAGTCTCTGTGGGTGTTTTCATAACACTGTTGCCTGCCTGGAAGCCTGAAGCAACTCAGAACATTTGCTTTGTCATGATCATTTTGATTTTGAAGACGAGCCAGAAATTGCACGATGCCAGATCTGGTGGATAGGGTGGATGAAGTTACATCATAACGCTTTCATTTGACAGAAATTGCTCTTAACTTTTCATCAACAGGGGATGATTATAAGGTACAATGAATGTTTAAAACTTCATTATGGTAAAAGCCACACTGTCGTGAAACCCCTGAAAATATTCAAAACACTCTACATCACTTTGAACAGACTTATTCCATTGTTCTTGATAACATGTCTTTCACTGTAATAACTTTTATGATTTAAAAATTCAGCACATCTTTCAATCACTGCTAGTATAGGAAAACAAGGACGCTAACAAGGTCTTATTTTTGAAAGCAGAATTCTTAAATGGATGATAGTTTAGTTCCTTCAATCAAAACAAGACAAACCAGTAACTCTTACGTGTTGTGTGCAGACATGAGGATAAATCTATAAAGTATTTTAGAAAACAGGACCTATTTATTTATACTCTGCCCACTCAATGTGTATTAACAGGCCTGGAAAGATATCACTGACTTCCAGGAAACATTGAAAAATCCAGGAACAGCAGTAGTTTCCTAAGGCAATAAAACTTTTAAAAGAGAGAGAACAAAGAGAAAATTTCAAGCCAGAAAACCTGAAGGAGTGCTGTTGCCTAGGAAACTGATCTCTGTATATCATATTGGCAGGGCAATATTTTCTGAAGTAATGAACAGGGGTTTGGTGGGACCAGTGCAACTTTTCGGAGGAACACAAACAGATGAACACACAAACCGGTGTCAGTTTCCAAATAGAGTGGTAACGTATCACCACTGGCCCAGCCCTCCCAATTCTTAAGGTTGTCTTCTACGAAATCTCAACCACGCATGTTCATGTAATGTGTGCATATGACGTGTGCATGAATCACCGTTCATGAAAGACTCAAAACAATGCAAATGTCCAACAGCATTGGAAGAAATAAAAAACTGCATTGTATTAGCACAATGAAATATTATTTCAGGAGCCATAATAAAGAACACAAGATACAGTTTCGTTTTTGCATACTCTTAAAAGCTGACAAAATCGAATTATGTGTTTAACTTTAGAAAGGAGACTTAAAGTGAGGGGTATAAACCAATGACAGAGTTTTTATCTAAGATATGAAGGGTTCTGGGATTGATCTCCAGCACACACACACAAACCCACAAAAAATTAAATACATTCTTTCAAATCAGACAGTTTTTATAATTCTTTACTTTTTACAATGTTTGTGGTTTGTGCATCACTTCATATATATATATATATTTACTTCAAAACATTTATTTATATGAAATGATTTTAACCTTCACATTTTATTTCTAGTGTTCTATAACATTTTTAATGTCCAGTACCACTTTTAAGGCTTCTACTTTTTGTGATTTGTTGCATCTTTATTAAAGTCTGATTTATATACAACTATATGTACAAACTCTAAGTTAATAGTTTACTTTTAGTAAAAACATACACACCTAGATGACTCCTATCACTCAAATGTCAACAGTTCCAATACAACAAGTAATGGCCTTTGGCCCCTTTGACGTTATGCTTACTGACACACACGCAGTCCTAGGGACCCATGATCTAGTTCTGACAATTGAGGTTCATAGCAACAGAATCCCGCTGTAAACACCCTTTAATGCTTTGCTTTGTTTATTCAACATGAGCTTAAAATCCACCAGTGTGATTAGCTCATTTCTTTATATAGCTAATTAGCTGACTTTGTGGAAAGTAAATGGATAAATAGTGATACATGAATTTCTTTTCAATCGGGAGGGTTATTGTCAATAAATCTATTATGCATCCTCATGTCAAACTTACTTGAATGGAAACAAATTGGTAGGTTGCCTAGAAAGTCAGATTTATAACCACTAGCAACTTAAGTGATTCTATAATTTAACACTGTCACAAAAATACATGGAAGTTCTAGTAGCACTGCATCCTGGGCAACAGTAGATGTCTATTTTTATGGCTTCTTTGTATGTGCTGAACAAAAGGCCAGTGTTGGATTAAAAAATTGTGGCATTTTTATATAATGGAATATTATTCAGCTATAAAGACAGTTCTGGGGACTTTGTAGGCAAGTGGACAAAACTGGAGTCCATACTCATAAGTGAAATAAATCAGCGATACATGTACAGGCAACGTATTGTATCACTGGTGTAAGAACCCGAGGGTGGGAATATAAACTAAGAGACATGAAGGAAATCTGTTCAAAAACAAAGAACCGATGGGACGAGGGAAAGGAGAAAAGAAAGAGACAAAAATATATGTATGTATATATGAATATACATACATGCAGGAGGGCTAACATGGTTCTACTATTGTATTATATCACTTAATGCTAAGGAATAATTGATGATGGGTTATTTGATCAATCTTGTATGTCTATATGTGTTATCCTGAACACACACTTCGAAGATATCAATATGCAAAGCAGAAACTATTGGTGGTTTTTTTTTTTCTTTTTTTTGCCTGTTTTGTTTTCTGTCTTTGGTTTTTTTGTTTTTTATGTTTTTCTGTTGTTGAGAAGATTAATTGTCTGACCAATTTTGCATGTCTGTATATGGGTTCATACATTTACACTTCAAAGATATCAATGGATAAAACATTAACCACTGTTGAGATCATGTCACCTTGTCTGTAGATCAGTTGTGATTGTACTATTTTTATGCTAATTGGTGTCTGTTTGTTAATATGTTTTTGTACTTTTATTTAAAAAAAATTTTAAAAAGGCCAGTGTCATACATATGTGAACATATTTTCTCTCAAACTATGACTCAACTTTTAAAAACTTTACAAAATGGAGTATTATAAGAGCATACATCCTTAATTTCTGAATTTATCACATTTGTCTTTTGTTCTAAGTGTTCCTTGCTGAAACAAGGTCATGAAGATTTTCCTTATTAATGCTTTATCAAGTTTTTATGTGTATGTATTTTCTGCCATGCAAGGTGCAATATTTACATCAGTTCATCAAAGGCAGCTGTAACTCCAAAACTAAAGATCAACAGGTCTGAATGCAGTATCCTTTAGCATGAATTTAAGTGGATGTCACTGTTTTTCTGTGAGTGCTATTTCAGAATAAAGAAGCCATGAGAATGAGTCATTAGTTTGAGTATATAACTTTTAATAGCAGAATGTGAACTAACAATTACCAGGTTAGGCAATGTTCCATATACCTTATGAATGCATTAAAACCTTGGCTTGTGAGAGTAATTCATTCCAGAAACATGCTTGTCATCCAAAGCACTTGTATATCAAAGTGAATTTCCCCATAGGAAATAATGGAAACTTAGATGATTCATTCCACAACACAAAAATATTCATATGAAAATTATTACAAATACTGTAATATAATACAAAATAAAGAAAATAGAAACAAATTAGCTTATGATTACCCCTGTAGATTTTCCTGGCTAGTGTGAGGGAGACAAAGTTGAGGAGGGTTATTTTGTAGGATGACTTTCACTATTACTAAAATAATCATTTTTCTACATTGACTTAATGGAATCTTTTTCTTTCTATGCAACTGTAACAAGGAGACCATCCAGTGACACTTACTTTTTCCTCCTTTTGAGAATTCTGTGGAAATGTGACATTGCACAATCCTGGGGAGAGAGAGACAGACAGACAGACAGAAAGAGAGAGAGAGAACACTCAGTTCTGACCATGTACTATTTATATTCATATTCACATCACTCATTCAAGTTAAAACTACTGGAAATGTCTGCTTGTCTTGTAGAACACTCACAGAAATAATTACTAGCAGTCCAAGGGTTTACTGTTTTTCCTCATGTAATTCTCATACCATGAGATAGCAATTTGCCAATTTAACAAAGTAAGTCTCATAAAGCTTTCACAAATTTGCTAAATCAGGTATTTCAGAACCCTAGAAGCCTCATTTTAAAGCATACATTCTGAATCAAAATAATTGTTACTTCCATTAACTCTGACTAATTTTCCTCAATTGGCCTAAGCAGAATGTAATTCTTTGTTTAATGTAATACATCTTAACATCCCACAAATTTCTAAATTCTGATTATGAATCATGCAAAATTTGTGTTTTGTTTTTTGAAGGTTTTAAATTTTTGGTTGTTTTGTTTTCTGTTCAAGTGGAATTAGATAATCTTTAGAACGTTTTATTATTTACCTTAGTTAGGAAAATGAAATGAAACTTTAAAATATTCCTTGATATACATCGGCTAAAGTTTACTAATATGCAACAAAGAAGTAAAAATAGACAAAATCAGAACGTAATAAGGCAATAGAATGACCAGTGACAGAATATGCTGTCCTTTGGTTATAAATTCGCTTTCTTAAAGCAAAGGGAAAAAACAGGAATATGATTAATTTATCAAGTTTATATTTAATATAGAAGTACAAAACTTGTTCTATTTTTAACAAAATCAATGATCTAATTAAGTGGTTAGTTTTCCATTGGGCTACTTTTGAGTTCACCTAAGGCAAACCATGTACAATGAGGACTTTTCAGACGAAGATCTTGACAAAACAGGTATATGAGGAAAGTACAGGCTGGGCTCGGTGGCACCACCTGTAATTCCACATGGAGGAGGCAGGGAAAGAGGCTCACCACAAGCCTGAGGCCAGCCTGGGCCTCATGCTGAGTTTAAGGCCAGCGTAAAGTACGCAGCAAAACAAGACAAAGAACGAGTACAATGCAGATTATTTCTAATGAGGTGAAACCACTTAGAGCTCCGATCGGTGTTCCTTGAAAACTATAGATTATGTTCCTCCCTCTGCTTTAATAATTACTGTAGATGACACAGGCCATCTGAGTTAATCATAACTAAAATGATTTTCCTTGACTATAAATGACATAGATTTCAGAAAGTTTTAGTTCTTAACAAAAAATTTGGCAGCAGTTTCATGCATTACATTTTAAATAAATTAATTGTACAAATAACGATGGAACAGCTTAACACTTGCAGTGCACAGGCAGTGTTAATAACAGCCATTGCTCGTAAAGTTCACTGTGCCTTGAGGTCTCCGAGGCTCGTGGCTGGGCAGACTGCGTGTCTTTTCTCAGAATGTATTTAGTCTGCGATATACTCCCAGGAGAGCCTGTTTGTATGTTTTGAGACCTGCTCATAGATGGGCACAGCTTTGTGCAACCTCCAGTTCACAGCCACACCCTGCGTGACAAGAACCAACATCTGAAGGCACACATTCTGCAGAGCTTTCAGTTTTGATTAACAAATGAGCAATTTTGGTGAGATCACATTACTTAGAGAATGCCACCTAATACTTCATTGGTTCTTGAATAAAAATTTACATAGTCAAACTATTTTCCTTAATTACATTTTCAGGACCTCAAAACAGTTACTGTCAGAAAAAATGTTATACAACACATTTCTTCACAGCTCTGAACTTCTTATACATGTATATCAAACACTTGTACATATGCCCTGTTTGAAATAGACAAGCACTCATCAACTTAAAAATTCTCGAATAGGCACTTGGCACAGTGTGCAAGATGTCCTTGGTTAACACTTGATTTGGATTTAAAAGATACATAAGCTAATCCCTCTCAAATGGTTATGGTATCAAGAGATGGAGGAGAGGAAAAGGGGATTTAAAAAGTAATTAAGATGTGTTACATTGGACCAGGAATATAGCTCAGTGGCACAAGCACCTTCCTGGCAAGTGAAAGGTCCTGAGTTCAAGTCCCAGTACCCCCCCAAAAAAGATGTATTATCTACAAGTACCAACTCCACACAACTAATGTAAACATATGTACTCAAGTACTTGCAGTGCTAAAAAAATTATATCATTTAATTTTTAAAAAAATATTACTTATGTACTATAAGTATTCTAATTTTATTAACATAAAAGGTTAAATAACTTCCTCACATCATAGACAAGGCAGCGGTTAGAGATTCATAATCTCAGGAGAAGGGGTTGATTTTAGATGGACACTAAGGTTCATGTTCAGCAAGGTGATTTCTAAAGGTCTGGGATACTTTGTACACTTTTGCAGCCAGAATAACGTATTAGATTGGGTAAGAGACGAGGTTAATGAAGCAATTCACTCTACCCTTACATGAAAACAAGAATCTCAAACTTAAATTATTCTAATTGCGTCTGTGATGTTTGCTTTATTATGACAATTAAGTAACACTTTAACTAAAAGTGCTTTAAATCAAGAGAAATCTCCACTTTAGTATCCATTATAAATCTTATAATTATTCTTTTCAGGTAGCAAAACATCCAGAAACTTAGTAAGGAATTCTGCATGTGGCTGCTTGACACATACACACAGTGACTTAGAAATTTACTTAATGATGTTAGCAAACCCCTAAAATGATTGGCTTAACAGAAAGGGGTCATTAAGCATGTAAATTCTATCTGCTCTCAGTTACTTCCTAGGTGATCACAGGGAGACAGGTGGCCCAGAGAATGACACTTACCTTCTCTAGCCTATCATGTGGAAATGTCCCTGACAAAGGAACCAGCAAAGGTGACTCTCGGGAATCCACTGTCTTGCCTATTAAATAGAAAGCCTGGCAGGAACAGTTTAAATTCTAAACTGTGCTTAGATTTTTGGAAAGCACTAAAGCCTTCCCTGAGTATATGCTGTGTAATGATATCAAATAAAAGAACAAACAAATGTTCGCCTAACTACAAGGGTAATTCATTACATTTACTATCTATATGAAACAACTTTGAAATTAAAAAACTGGTATCATTTAATGTTCGTGCATTAGCTTATTTTGTAAAACAACAGAATAAAACTATTCATCTGTAGTATAATGTGAGAAAATGCCAAGTAATTGTCAGACTTTAGTTACTGTTATAGTAGGCAATATGTAAAGCTAACAAAGCACAGAAGTAGGATTTGTAACCTGTTCTTGGGTCAGTGACAGACCATACTGAAATTCTTGTCTAATGAGTTGTACATTCATGTCACAGTCACCGGTTTCCATTTAAGACACAGGATCACGAATTTGAAATGTACTGTCTTATTGAGATTTCTATCTTTCCTCTGTGTCTATTACAAAATGTGTATTTGGACACTGTGAGTTTGTGTGTCAGTCACAGTGGATCTGCCTCTGCGGAGCAAAGACGTTTAACTACAACAACACAAGAATGCTGCATTGGTTTCCCACACGTGTGTGTGTGTGTGTGTGTGTGTGTGTGTGTGTGTGTGTGTATGACTTTGAAAGACAACTGTGTTTTATCTTAGTGGAAGCATAGCAGTTTTGAATAAGGAATGTATAATCTGACTTCAAAGGACTTGGAAGCAAAAGCCTAGCAGAATGCCAGACATATATGAAAAGCAGAAGATATCATTTTAAGAACTTGAGAAGAATAAAATTTATTCTATTCCAAATTGTTTTCAACTGCTCCTTTGAAGTTTCCTTTCTTTGTACTTGAACTTTTGTGTTAGAGTATATTTTGTGTTTATCAATTAAAATGTCACTGTATAAATATCCTAAAATTTTACACTTATTATACTAAGTGGATAGCAAAGTGTTTAGTATATTTTTAATGAAAGTCCTTTGTGTATCATCTATGAAAATTATCAAATCAACTTTATAGGTAAATTCTTATAAGTTTATTTATAGGAAAACAAACTGAATCTTACAACATTAGACCACACTATGACAGAGTACCAAACTTCATAAGCTGTCATGTACTAGGCCAATGTGTCTTCTTTATCTTGAGGTTAAAGGCATGGGATTCTTATTTCCAGTGCAATGTACAGTACATCAACACTGAATGCGAAATAAAGGAGTCAGGAAGTGTCTGGGACAAGATCCACTTCTTCCCACTTCAAAGGCAACTAAAACTCACAAGTGATTTCACTTTGTATGACTAGATTTTATGAAGCTGTCTTCTGTATGATCATTTGAAAGGGTCCCAATTAACAGCTGTTGTACTAATTAATCACATGGGAATTTGTGTGCCCGTTCTTCCCAGAGAAAGTTTGGGGACTGGGCAAGCCAGAGAAAGGAATTTACCAGCCCACTTCTGACACTGCAGCCTCAAGGCTGGTTTCATTTTGCTGTAACTTTTCATTTCAAAAATGAAACAATAAGAAAAGTAGTAACTTAGCAAAGGTAGGAAACACATTTATATATCTACCTGCTTAGGGACAGCCTTCTGGATTTATAATGTGATACAGTCTCAAAACAAAAGCAAAATCTGGAGTACTGTGGAATGAATAAAGAATGTTTTTCTAGCTGTTGAATTGGGATGAGTTTGCTGGGTGTGGACATTGAGAAGTGTGTCCTGTGATCTTTATACTAAGTCACTTCAAGCTCTAAACCCATATAATTTCATCTGTGGGCAAATAAATAATTATTCATAATATATTACACTTTAAAATAAAACTATTTCTTAAATTTTGAAGCTTTTCAGAGACAGAAGAAACAAGCCAGGAAAAGTATGTTGCAGTCTTGCTGAGAACCAACACTGTCAAACCACGACTCAGTACTTATTTGGCAGCCTGGGCTACTGATTTAGTACATATTGAATATACTGATTTCATTAAAAAGTGTAGAAATCATTCAGAGTAGAATGTCATTTATGTTTATTCAAATACATTTCAGACATGCAATGTTTTCCTACTAATAAATACATACTCCAAGTATCTGTGTTAATGAAGAGAAATGCAGATGACCACCTATTTTCATTTAAAATAATTACATAAAATATTGTATCTTCATTTTACTCTTTACATTTGTATTATGATGGTATTTATTACAATGACTATACATTTAGGTTATAGTGTAATCATGACAGTGAAAGCGGACTTTATAGAGATTTCCAAGCAAAAGAAAACAAATCTGGAATGAAATATTTGCTGCAAAATATCCACAACATTGAAAATCTTATGGCTTCTAGTATAAATGTAATAATAATAATACTTAACTAATACAATTCATTTACCAAAAGCTAAACACATTATGTAAATTTTATAGCAATATGATGATATATTTTCATTGTGCTATTCACTCCATTTCTAACTCAACCGCATCATGAGTTGCTGGAGAGGGGGTTGGGTCATGCATGCTGCAGTCATCAGTGTGTGACCAGCGGCGCTCATTGCAGAAGGTGCCATTATGTGTCAGGCTCTAACAGAGGGGCTCACTGGGATGCCCTTGGAGCCTGTATTTCCACTGGTGCTTTTTTCCTTGGTGTCCTTTCCAGCGCTCGTGAAGTGAGTCGCTTTGCCTCACCATATCCTTCCGCCATGATATTCTGCATGACCTCAGGCCCACAGTGGTGGAAAAAGCTAACTGTAGACTAAATCTTCTGAAACAGGGACCCAATTAACTATTTCCTTCTTTAAGTTGTGTGCACCTGCTGTCTCATCTCAGCAATGGGAACCTCGCCAATGAGATTATTATTCTTTTCCATTTCCGCAGAGAGATTGGAGATTGGGAATGTTATATATATATATATATATATATATATATATATATATATATACTGACTGGCGTACTGGGATAGGAATCCTGACTCCAGAATATTGAACTGTGCCAGGCTACAACCATGCAGTCATTTTTTCACTGTACTTCAATAAAAGTATATCTTTAAATAGAATATGTTAAATGGTCTTTCAAGATAAAAAGTGATCAAGTTAATATGAAAATGTGTATTCTATTCAGGAGAACAGCATGTGTAAGTGTACAGTTAAAATATAATACGCAGAGTTAAAATCATAAGCAAAAACTTGCTGCGGGTATTCACATTTTAAGAGACTTTAGTTTTGACTTGTAATGAGCTGTCATGGTACAAACACACGGTGGCTGAGTCCTCACCATGTCTGTCTTTAATACGAGCACACGGCCCCATAGTCAATGCGGAGGACTAGGTACAGCGCGACCCTTATGTAGTTGTGGCAGGAGGGGGGCACTGCCGAGTAGAGTGTATGTGGGGCTTAATTAGAAGACAGAAAGAGTGAGGGCCTGTGACAAGAATAAATCAATTTTTTGCTCAAGAACCCTTGCAGAGGATGTGCTGCTGTTATATTAGGAAACTGACACAAGCTCTTCTCTTCAGACGTCTTGACAAGTTGCAATACACCAAGTCCTGCTTACAGGAGAACTTCTGACATCCTGTTGCAGCAGTAAGACCTCTTCTTCCTTTTGCCTTTTAAAATAAAAAAAATGACGTGACTCTTTTACTGTGGCTTTTCTAAGAATCATCTACATTTTGTGGATGTGTGGACATTTTATTAAAAAACAGCTTAGAAACAGAACATAGTAAGACAGACTCTCTGAGAGGGGTAGTAATTAAATTCTGTATGATAGAGAACTTTTAACTTTGAATGACTTGGAAGTTTTTCATTTGATGAAATGTTAAACTATATACAACTGTAAAATAGTGCCACAGTTAAGTGTATTAAATCTTATCTCATGTAGAGATAGAAGGTTTTCTGTAGGTTGCATTTTTCTGTCATATAATTTGTATATTATAAATGAGCAATTGCTGATTTCAGGAAAATCAGTAATTGTCAAAGCTTTGTTATCTGCAAATCTCATTGAGAGCACAACTGCTTTTCCATGCCAGGTCTTCTCTGTACCATAAAATAACTAAAAAGAAAATTCTCCTTTTGGGGCAGGCCATGGCTGGGCTTGTAACTCTGGCAGGAATTACTACTGCAAGGGTGTCAGTGTGGTGCTGTTATTACCAGTGTGCTCTAATTATTATGATTTTGGCTTCAGAAATCTTAGCTACAAAATTTAAGCTTTTAAAACCAAAGCAATCCTCTGCATTTTCTTTCTACTGTGATATAACTTCTGACCCTCAGGACCAGTCACTGAGCCAAGCGCAAGTGGTACCTCATGAATTAAACAAACCCTCGCCTGTGCTGTGGTGCGGAATTATCAGTGGCTGAGTAATTACTACTTTCCTCAAATATAGGGACTTCTTGCTTAATTTGTATTTCCAAGTGCACTATTTAACGGTTGGAGAAATTATTACCAATGTTCAAGTTTCCTATTATTTTCAATGCTTTTTGTTTGCTAGTGAATCAAGAACAAGTCTAAATATAAATAAATTTCAGGGATTAGAAAATAAAATAAGAGAATTTTGCACATTAAACACTATGTTCACTAATGTACTAAAACTGATAAAACATTTTGGAAATGCCATCTCTCACCCATCCAGATATGTTAGTGCTCGTTAGCGGTGACTGTTTGGATTAGTCTGAGATCTCTTTACCACACTCATTTTCAGAAATCTCTTTTCATCAGGATAATTGTAAATATTACTAACAAATATTTAGAAACTACTTCTGTGAGATTTTCTCTATGAACTTGTATTTTTGCATCTACATGTCCAAACTTCCCCATCCCTACTTGATCAGAGTTTCTACTTTTGCTGAGGTTTCTCTAAAAGCAAACAGACAAGTAGCGAAAAACATAATAAACAACAGTGTCCCTAATAACATTAACTACGAAAATGACTCCTCTGAAGTCTAGGTACAGGTTTCTGTACATCATATGGATTAATTTCTAGATATAGACACAGTTATTAATAGGCTAAATAATCTTTCCATATCTCAAACTATGAAAAATAACAGAGCCATAATGTATACCTCAGTGGGCCACATTCCAAAGAACATACTATGAAGCAAACAGCCAAACTGGCCCTTGTCACGGACATTCCATTCTTCTGCAAGTACCAGGGATTGGCTTGCTGTCATTAACCAAACACTTTAACATTGAACAGACCATCAAAGCCCTTGTCCTCCCTCTTCATTTTCAAAGCATCAGTTTTCCGCAGCTACCAGTCTCCCTGTCTATTCTCTAGCTGCTGGTTTAGATTTCCTAAACTAAGTCGCATCAATCATGTGTAAAAGGGAAGAAATATCTTTGTACTATTGTTTCGTGATGTTACATAAAGAGAGCAGTGTTTTTCTCTGTGTCTGGAAGAGCGTTATAAAGGAAAGCATGCCTTCAGGTATAATTTCATGCCCCAACAGAAACAAGCGATAAAACAAACCAACACAGAAACTACAGAACAAGTACAACGATTGAAACTGGACTCTAACATCTTGACCCTGTAGTCGTACTAACTCTAGATCCCACCCACCCAAACTTTCCCTCTCGTTCATTACTAAACCACTCTGACTTCTCAGTTTTCCGTCACTTGCAACCAAAATTCCCATCAGATATTGAAACTTCTTAAACATTAGCATAATCCAAAGTACTTTATTTCTCATTGCTGCTTGGACTGCTGATACTTTGCTCTGGCCCACAAGCCCCCTGGGAGCACCCTGATTCCTGGCCTTGCTCACGAGGGACAGACTGTCCACTTTACACCCTCAAACTCCACTCTACCCCTGGTGGACAGGTCTGCTGTGCGTCTTCCACAGTTGTTACTAGTCATCTGTGTCACAGCTCTGGCTCCTCAGCGCTTTTATGGAACTGTTGAACCTTAATTTTATCTGTCCTCAATCTGTGCAGTTCACAGCTCGACAGACAGCTCCTGTGAAACTTAGCATTTAACCATCAAAAAGTTTAATCTTTTTTAAGTTAAATTTTATAAATGTGATAATGGTAGAACATTTACAGATGATTGCCAGCAAACATCTTCGCCACTGTCCGATCATCACAGCTATGGTGAGAACACTATGTTTATGGTCTTAAAGAGGTGATTAGCTAAATGGGTATAGACAGTGCTTACTTATAGATTTTTAAGTTATATCATGGACATAAAAGGATCTACATGATTAACAGTGCTAATGAATTTTGTTACTTAACTTCGATTTATTTATTTTGTTTTACAAAATAAGAGCTTAATAACCACAGCTTTGGTTTTAGAAATATATAGCAGCAGTATTTTTATATTCTTAAAACTTAAGTTTTAAAAGTTATCTTCTTGGCCTCTTGTCCTATCACCATTCAAGTTTTCATTTTTTTCTAAACACTGTGCTTTATCTTTTCAAACAATCAACAGACTCCTGTAATTTCTGCTATTATAAATTCTTTATTTTTTCACTAGAGAACATTTTCTTATGGCTTTATTATAATTAATAATTAAATATAAAAAGACCCCCTTTTGAGTCTTACATTAAAAATACACTACAGTTAAAAACATAAAATAAACATGAAAATGGAATGAAATATTTAAAAGCCCAGAAAACTGGCATCAATAAACCACTGGAAAGAAACTTACCTCCCCAGACTGCTGGGAAGAAAAGCAACCTGTAATCACATTTGGTGCTTCCTTACTTTCTAAAGCACTTGCTTCTGCTTTACTGATTGCTGCCTGGATTAGCTTCTATTTTGACTGCTATTGGTCATTCTGTCATTTTGAGGGATGAATGGAAAAAATAATTCTGGACTTTAAAATATGTGAATGTAGAACTGGCTTCTCAAAGAAAATAACATTAGTAAATGTACTTAACAACCTTTTAATAGCTAAATTGGATGACTCTCTGTCTGGCTTTATTTGACCAAATCTAATTTACTTAATGCCTTCAGCATAATTAATGAGGTAATGCACTTTAGTGAATGCCATCATTGAATGTCTGTGGATAGTGCCAAAGAGACTCGTTCTGAGGTTCTGGGACTTGCTTGACATTCGTAAGACCACCTGTTTTTAAAAGATAAAAGAATGTGAGAATAAAGGCACTTTAAAATGATATTTATGGAAAGGAGCTGAAAAAAGGAGTTGAGATGTACCAACATGTACCACCTCTACAGAGTAATGGCAACCTTAAATAATGCAAAGCACTAATACAGGAAAATATTTTGCATTCCTAAAGTAGTGATGTTTGTGACTTTTAAATTGATGTGATAAGTGAAAATTGATAATTTTTCTCCACAACCAAAGGAAAATGAATCAAAAAATTTTTGAATATCAAAACAGAAAATTATGGAAAGTGAATAGCACAAGTGGGCTGTCTTTGAAAAAAATAGGAGATAATAATATGTTTACAGTGCAAAACTACCATTAAACATACCTCAGGCATCTAAGTACACCCGTGTGCAGCTGTATTCAGCGACATTTGTATAATTTTAAATAAAAATTAAAGCACTGCATTATTAAAATAGATTAAGTGTTAAAAATAAAATCTATATTTATATGGGCTATTTAAGGAGAAATGTCAATTTAAGTACTTACTCTAGCCCGTTTCCAGAAAATTAAGTCTTTTTTATTTTAAAGAGAATGAAGTTCCTATGAGAAATCAAATTTGACCAGATCTAATAACTAACTGCCACGTGCTTCAGTTTAATCAGATCTGCACAACCACAATATTTATTTGAAATAGCTTATCTCTTCACATATATATTCAGGAGTTAGCATATTATGTATTTCTTAAAAACTCTTACGTTATTTATTATAATACTATCATGGGTCACGTTAGTTTGGGTTGTGATATCCGCTGAAAAATACAGCAATTGTTTTAATGTCAACAAAGAAAATTCCACTTCTTTTTTTCTGGTCCCCATAGCTAATGCATTCTGTGGTACGCAAGTCAGTCCATGCGCTGTTTTGTAGCAGAACACTGTCGTGCCGTGTCTTTCACATTCAAGTTCTTTTATTTGGTCATTTCTAAGTTAGAGTTCTTGGTGCTTTGAGCTACGTCCCTCGTTCTTCATAAGGAATAAAAGTTCCCGCGTGGGTGAGAACAGAAGAGCCGCGAGGTTTCCCGTCTCCGTCTCCACCCTCCCTCTCTCGCTCCATCTATCCGCCGTCTTCCGCCGTCTGTCCGTCTGCCCGTCTGCGTATCTGTCTCTCTCTGTATTCCTAGACTTTGTTCGTCCTTGCACATAAGCTTGGAAAACAATAGAAAGAGTTCAAATTTGGTTATAGTTTTGACATTTGCTAATGTTCATTTCGCCTCTTTATTTTCTATCTTTTAGAAAATATTTAACGAAATTGTTACTGTATCATGAAGAAAACATTTCACATATATTCATAATGAAGGTTTATTGCCTCTATCTACATATTGGCTTAATATGTATTTTTCTATGGACAAAGGATAATTGTTGTAGACTATGACATATTTATAAAACATGTTATGACGTTCCATTGTTAATGCATTACATTTTTAAAAAATCACCTTGTCTGTAATATCAAATGTAATGAAGATAACAAATATTCTAGGGTAAAATTTTAAAATACTAAACTCTCTAAGGTGTAGTAAGTGAAATTTAATGTGATATATATTATATAGTCATAAAGATTTCCCACAGGAAATGTTGATTGTACAGTTTAATCAAAAGAAACATACTTTGGCCCTTCTCATATTACATTGGGCAAATAGTCATATATATTTGCATATGCTTTTATTAATTTACAATAGATTTACAACAGCTTCATCATCTAAAATATAAGAATTCTGTTATATGTTTCTGAAGGTAGTTTTATCTAATAGAAGGAGAAAGATCTTCAGATTCAAATGATTAATTGGTTTTTATTACCCCTCAATTCATAAAATATACAACTCTGAAAGTTAAAATTATCTTATTCTGTTTAGTTTATATCTCTGATAAATGGAATTCCACTATGATTGCAAATATGTGAGTCTAATAGAATTGCTGCAAGAAAAGTGAGGACAGGCTTTGTTAGCAGGTTAGCTTTCCACCACTAACGAAAATCCTTGAGAAACCAACTTAAAGAAGAAAATATTTATTTAGGGTTATGGTTGTAAAGGCTTTAGTCCACGATTCCTTGACTGTGGTGTTTCTGGACCTGTGGAGAGGAAGCTCATCATCATGGGGAACATGAGATGGTTCAACTCAGGGTGAACAGGAGCTAGAGAGAGAGAGGGAGAGAGAGAGAGAAGGAAAGAGGGAAAGAGGGAGAGGGAGAGGGGGGAGAAGGAGAGAGGGAGAGAAGGAGAGGGAGAGGGAGAGAAAAGCAGAGCATGGGGGGAATCTAATGGTCTGGGGACAAGATAAAGCCTTCAAAGTCATGACCCTGTTGACCTTCTTCCCCCAAGTGGGCTCTACTTCCTACTAGACTATGAAACTATCAGCGCCTCAAATTGATAGTGAGTTAACCATTAAACCGTCTCTGAAATTTGCTGCATTGAGGATCAAGATTTCAATACCTGAGTCTTTATGAGACATTTCAGTTACAAAGCATAGCAGCAAATATGACACAAAAGATAAGATGCCTCATAAACATTGCCTATAATACTTTGGCTGTGATTCCCATTAGGACAAAATCTACTTCTGGAGTACTTTCAAGAAACCAAAATGTCACCCAACTTTTATATTGTGAATGATCTATTCTGTATTTTACTTGAACAAGGTAATACTTTGTTATCTTACAAATTCATGTGGGCAGAAAATTGCTCCTTTAAAGAAGTTACTCAGGGGCCAGGGATAAAGCTCAGGGGCACAACACCTGCTTGGCAGGCGTGAGGTCATAAGTTCAATTCCTGGTACCAAAAAATAAAAAAGAAGAGCCATTCACAAGTTTCCTCTGTCTCTCTCATATCTAACTATTTATCTGTCGTTTATCTACCTACTTAGCGATCATTTATTTATCTGTCATTTCATGAGCTGTCTATTCTCTATCATCTGTCTATTCCTTCTCATCTGGCTGCATAACTATACGCATTCTGAACTTACATTAGACTCTCCTTCCCTGCATTTCAATTTCCCAGCTTATAGTCAAATATGGACTCATTTCTGTTTATATGATAACCCCCAAATCACCCTTTTAAGGCCATAGCATCAGCGTCAAATTTTACAAACACAGATGGATTCTGATCCAATCATATGAACAGATAAAATCAGATATAAATAGATATTAAAGTGGAAAGGACTTCCAACTTCAAAATAATTGCTAATTACCATCATGGCATTACAACAAGAATTCTATTTAATTGTGTGAAAGTCTTTTTTTCAATGAGGTAGCTTCTTCTATTGCCCTTCTGAAATGGTATGATAGTTGTTTTAGGAGGGCTTTAGACTTTAGCAAACCAAGTGCTGGCACAGGAAACTTAAGAAAGGCTCAGAAATTAGACATCATGAATGGAATAGGAGTGGCAATCGAGGGCCACAGCAGGAAGACACTAGGCTGAAAAGACCAAGCTTATGTGAACTTTTCAGAAAGTTCCTGCGATCCATATGGCAATCATTTAGAAGTGTGTTTGAACGGAAGTTGAAAGTTCCATGGCATTTAGCAGGCATGAAGAAAGAGAACTACTATTTCATATGTCATATTGTGAATGCATCCAGATTATTCGGAGTAGTTTTTCTACATGAGTTTTTCACAAGAGTTTGTCAAAGGAACATCTATAAAAGTTGATAGCAGTTGCTGTGAAGTAGAGATTACCATTCGGTCTTATATTTTTGAGCACTCAGCTAAACTACATTTCAAATTTTTACTTCCTTCAAGCTGAAAGAATGTGACTATGCCTCAGGCAGGTAAAAAATAGCTCAGAAAATATCTGATTCTAGCCATAATGGATTTATATGCCATTATGTACTTGCTACGTCTGGATCTTTGAGGACCTAGAAGTCAGCAGAGATAAATGATACAACAAATCTCCCTGCTTATAGCAATTATCCAAGAAAACCACTCCACAAAAAATGTCCTAGAATTTGTGGAAAACACATCTTTATTTTGTTAAGCCACTGAAATTTAAGTTGATCTTTTGTATATCTATTGTTTATCCCGGCCCTTAGAGTAGGCTTACAGTATAAAGCAGAGTAAAACTCCTAAGATTCCAAGCAAAGATATGGAAAAAGAGAGCAAAAACAAAACAAGATTAGAGAATCAAACTAACTGATCTAAAATCCAATGAGTATAAATGGGCAAGAAAAGAAGAGACATCTTAGAATAGATGCTGGATTCATCGTAGCGTTGATGATATTTACAGTAACGAGGAACCCTCACAATAAGGCTGATAATAATAACATGACCACTATAAACCTTATGTGAAAAAGATCGACGCTGACCTCACTACCGTAACATTTCATCAACCTGAAACCTAAGAACTTCAACACATCCAGAAAGTAAATTTTTCTCTTAGAGAAGAAACTATAGTCTTAGAAGACACTGAAACACAATTGAAAAACACCCACGCTGGTATACGCCCTCCCTCACATGTTTACCAATGGGAAAAGAAAAGAAACCCTCACAAGGAGAGATACAAGACTGGGCAGTGGACGCTTGGGAAGGGGGCGCGCAGCAGACGCTCACCCAGACAGAGAGGCAGATCATCCACACCAGGCAGTGGAGGGGCTGAGGAAGGAGATCCAGTGTAGAAAAATAAAATTCATATATTCATATGTTTAATTTTTGAAAAGATAGTAACTGGCATTACAGTATTTGGGAAAATTGTATTTAAGAAAGCCATGAAAAATTTTGAAATGAGTTAATAATTCTACAAAAGTGTATAAGAAAGGAATTAAGAGAATACACTCTTGATTTGCATAGAAAATTGTACTTCTTTAGGCATTAAAATAGAAATACTGACCATCAATTGACCGAAGTGTAGCATAACTAAATTATGAGGAGCAGAGGGGCTCGCCGTGTCTGCATGCGCTGTGTGTTTAAAGAATAGAGCGCATTCACATCTTCAGCTACAACGCAGAGTAAGACGCCATTGATTGATATCTAAAAATCTAAATGAAATAATCAATGTGTAAGAAATAAAAATAAAAGTACTTCTCTTCACATAAATCTAGAGAATGAGAAATAGTGCTTTGGGGAACTCTTGCCTATAAACTAGGCAGGAATAAGACAAGGGGCAACTATTTTTCAAATTAGTGCAAATGTTTTATATGGTAGATATATTCAGCACAATTATTTTAAAATGAGTTAACTATATTCAGTTATACATAGATTATGGTAGACATGGATTATTTTGTGCTTATTTTGTCTCTAATTTCTGTTATAGAATAAATATGGTCTCACGATCAATCTCAACACATCTATTTAGTTTAAATAGGTACATAGTTTACAGAGAAGACTGCACCTCCTGGATTTCTTCATTATCAAGAGGAAGATCACACCCAGAAGCATTTTACCAAAATTATTTTTCAGATAGATTTTCTTTTTTTTTTTTTCAGATAGATTTTCACTTGGGTCACTTTTCTGAAATGATTGGTGATTGGATATTAAAACAAACTTTGACCCAATGAGAGCACTTAAAACCGTGGCATTTTGTTCTGTGGTAAGTTATTCATCAGTGATGTGAAGAAGGTTAAACTGCAACATTCATTTTCAATATAAAAGTTATAACCTGAGGTGGGTGAGATGTAATCAATAGATTCATGCATCAAACGAAAATAAATGAATCTTTAATATCGCTAAATGTTTCTTTTATATTTTCTTTCTTAACACCTTATACTTTCCATTGGAAGTTGACAAAACACAGGAAAAAATTCATATCCCATCTGCCCATCTGTAAATATTCTGAACTCTTTCCTTCCACTTGTTTTTTGAGCTATCACTGCAAGGATTATAGTGTCTGAATAATATTTTTGTTATCACTTAACATCACACCACAAAAATTATCTTCAAGGAGTGGAATTTTAATGACTACAAAATATAACATCACATCAAGAATGCTATAGAGAATTAAGCAACTTTACTTAATGTTTAACTTTTTTTTTCATATAACTGTTAACACTGAATTGAATGTCTCCATGTACTAACATTTTTGGCCAAACTGCATAGGGCAAAATCATCACACATGGATTTAAGTCATTTTTAAACGGATAATAAAACATAAATCCCCAAACACATACACCCAGACTCTAATTTGAAGACCTCTTTGTGAGTATGCCATGATGACAGCGGTTAGCTGAGCATGGGGTCTTTCACCAGTGGATATATTTTTCCAAATGTCCTGGGTTCAATTGTGTCCCGATGAAAGACATGTTGAATCCTATCTCTTAGTATCTTAGTACATGCTGTTTTTTGAAAATAGCATTGTTGAAGATGAAATAGTTAAAATGAGGTGATACTGGAAAATAGTGAGCCCTTAATCTGTATAACTGGTGTCTGAAGACAGAAAGATACACAGACACAAGGCCGTATCACCAACGGTGGCTAAGATGTTGCAGTATAATTAACAATTATTACCTTTTCAAATTACTATCTGCCAATTACTATCTTTTCAAGAATTAAGCATATGAATATACGAACTTTATTTTTCTACACCGGGTCTCCTTCTTCAGCCCCGGATGAATAAATGGACTAAGGTAAGCCATGGGCAATTTTAAAGTAAACATAGAAAAATTGTCTTACATCAGTTTCAGAGTGAGCACGACCCTACTGACCTCTTCATTTTGATTTCTAGCCTCCAGAATTATAATAAAACAAATTTCTGTTGTTTAAGGCTTCCTGTCTTGTTAGAGCACACCAAAGAAGCGAGTATGCTTTACAGATCACGTGTCCGTGTGCGGAGTGCCAACGCCACGCACACATCCGCGCACCCTCGGACAGGCCCTTCCCTAACTTTGCCTCAGTTTATTGTTAGTAGCTCTGCACCCATTCCTCCGTCCTCGCACTCTTTTCTGCCTATATTCGCAGGTCGGTTTCCCAGTTAATCTGTGAGCTGACTGCGTCCGGATGCCCAACACACACTGCCTGTGTTTTCATCTTAGTTCTAAACCTCTGGGTTTTGTACCTGGCTTGTTCATTTCTGTGATACAGAGCTGGTCCTTTCATATTCTGATCCTCTAAACGAGATCCTACTGCCATTTCTGTTTTAATCTCTTCAAGTTTATGATCTCTCCTCTCCCCAAAAAGACTGTTCTAACTTGATTGAAACACTCATTGGATCGATGTTCTTAAAAAAAAAATCCCTCATGCATACATTTTTATTATGTCAGCCTTCTTGTAAGAAAAAAATGAAATTTACATAAAGGTAGAAAGGATATGGGAGGATCTGTCATATTTATTATGAAAATAACTTTTCTTATATGTGAAGGAGAAATATCTTACAGTTACTAGGAGTCAGTACTGAACTTAAAAATGAGTCATAGTTTGAATTTCCTCGTTATTTACATTTGAAGCTTTAACTGTTTTCAACGTTTGTGTTTAAAAATGAATTTTAATGATAAACTGCCAAATTATTCAGTTTTGTTGATTTATAGTAACATTCAGAGAACTGAGAAAGTTGATGAAAATAACTTGTTTTTGTCACCAGAACTATAAATTTTTTAGTAGGTTAATAATTCCTTTTCTCTCCAAAATAAAACTGCGACTTCAGTTTGCTCTTCTGTAGCAGCAATATATGGGATAAGGGAAATTACACTTTCCACAAGTTTTACAGGAACCTTTGAAAGGAGATACTGAGAGTAACAAAAGGATTCTTAGGAACACAAATTTTGGGGTGCCTTTGAGCCCCAAATATTTAAACTAAGTAAACATACTTCTTTTAAAAGGAAACATCACCTTGAGGCAAGCTTCTGAGTGTCTCTTCTAACAATTTTACTACTGTCATCCTCCTTGAATATAGAAACTACTGGTGTCACAGTTTTTCTCAACAGTAACAAAGAAAGAACCCTTCTCTCACCTACTTTCAGTCCTTGTAGAATATAGCATAGTAGTAAGGATGCTTCTGACTCAGTTTGCACAGCAGATCTCTGTGTCTCATCAAATTCCTCATCTCCTGACTTTGGTATCTGGCCAGACTGGTCTTCTTTCAGCAATAACGTTGTAAAGTTGCTTTAGTGACAACCTCTCCTTACCTGGAGTAGTTTTCAATCCATTGACCTTTATTCTACTTAATTTGGTTATAAATTCCTACTCATCCATTTTGTTTTTGGAATTGAGCCCAAGTTTATGCTGAGGATTCTTTTCTCTTACTGAAATAGTTTTTCTTATCTTAGTAAAACTCATCAACATCATTTTGACTTCGGTCTTGCCTGGTTTTCCTTAAGGAAGGTAAGAGATCCATTTGGAAATCTCTAGAAAAATCTGTCATATATTCCCTTAAATACCTCTTATTTGTAAAGAACTTAACTTGGGACATGCTAAAAGCCAATATTCCTCCTCTCTCATAGTTTAACAGTTTGGGTCCTCCTAAGGAAAGGCATTTCCCACCAATTTCAGAAAAACATCACGATTTACAATGTTTGGAAATATCTTACTCCCTGAAGAAATAGAGTAAGTAAATGTGTAATCTTCTCAACATGGACAAGAGAATTAAGTCTTCAGTCTCTGGAAGGGAAGGTAGAGCTATTACTTTTCTTAATTTTATGATTATTCTTTCATAATGTGATCCACTTTGTGTGCATGTAGCATTTGTCTCAAAAATACTATGCTCTTGAGATTAACGACTGGGATAAGGATCAAAGTTCTTGCTTTGGGTACTCATTTTACAATAAGTAATAGAGTGTTTCTGACTCAATGGCAGATATCACTATGTATATTAGTATAAAAATATGTGTGCATACATAAATATATTTGGGTATATAGCCTTCATATATTAATATATTAATGAGTATGTGTACATACACACACACACACACACACACAAATACCATGTGTGTATACTATCAAAAAACAGTATCAGGCTAACCAATCATTTGAATAAAAACTTAAGTCCTCTGACTTAACTTACTGACTTAACCATTCTCTGCTTCATGTCTTCAATACTGATGCAAGTTTAAAATTGCTTTGGGCAAATTTACAATATGAGGTACACATTATATCACAATGTTTTAGAAAATAAATTTGTTAGTTTTGAAAATATGCTTGGTTATATAAGAGGCTGTCCAGGTTCTTAGAAAAACACCCATGAGACATAAAGGAATAAATAGGTGAGATGTCTCCACATTATTTTAAATGATTGAGACAAGAGAAACACATTTTGCAAAGTAAATGTTCCAAATGGTCACAATTGGTTAAACTTACCAAAGAGCATAGAGTTCTCCAGCAAACGCTACCTAAACGCTTACTGACAGACACAACTAAATCTATTAGTGCTTATACATCAAGGGAGAAAATTTCTTGACCAAACTCAGTGACGTTTCAAAATGAGTGAACTAGGAACTTAGTAAAACAAATTTTATAAGATAGAAAACACTTTAGCGTTAGAAGGAGATGGTAGCAACATTCTTTTGGATTGATGAAGGAAGAAAGAAGGAAGTTTTGGTATGATTTCTGAGGAATAATCTATTAGTCTTAAGTGATTTTTTACAATGGTTTACAATCTTATCACCACTTTTTTCCTTGATTGTAGTATTAACATTGGGACAAGAAATTAAGTTGGTTTCAGTTCTAATCTTGCAAGTTTTCACAAATTTAAATTATCAGAAGAATAAAAATATATGAAATTGTCATTATTTTAGCAATTATGTAGTCACTAGTGATAAAATATAGATTTGATTTTTGGAAATTATGTCTAAAAATAGAAACTGAAAAATTAAATGACATGGAGGCTCATGCCTCTTATCCTGGATGCTAGGGAGATTAAAGGAAGGAAGCTGGTAACAAATGCTGGGCCATCCTGAGCTGCATTGCAAGCTGCTGTTTCAGAATGAATATTGGAAAGGTCTCAGGAATATAGGTTACTGGTAGAGGGATTTCTAGCATGTGTTATACCCTAGATTCTACTCCCAATAACAATTAGACTAAATAAACAAATAGTAATTACAGGTTTCTATGAATTTTAAGATAACAATTTCATAGCATACCAGAATAGTTAATGTCATTTATATTTTTTTTGGTTAAGCACGATTACTGATTGACACAATTAAAGATTCCCATGGTCTTCTGAATGGTGTTTGTTTTGTTTTGTTTGTTTTGTTTTGTTTCATTCTGTGAGGAGGCCAATATCAGTTATGAATGTACAAATCCCTGTTGCAGTAATACATATAATTTGGGAAAAATAAAAGTATAAGAGGCATACCAAAGTCTCTTAACAAGAGATTGTTAATAGTTATGTTGTAAAATTTGTCTCAAATATTTATATTCACTATTATATAAAATAATGCTGGGAATAATTTTTCAAGAATATTTGCAACTATGAATATATAATAATGTTTAAATTTTCATATTTCAGAGTATTTTTATATTTAGGAATTTGCTCTATTAAGATGCCTAAATATAATTTCAAGTATATCAATGTTATCAGATTAAATTTTACAGTTTTTCAGTATTTTCCTCTCATGTTTCTAAAAATGTATGTTTCATGTCAAGGGCACAACCATTTCCAAAAGTGAAGACCAAAATCCCATTTTCCACAACCTCAATTTACCAACTACTTTGCATGTGTATTTCTATAGCAAAATGTGTTCACAGATAAATATTATTACATTAGCACACATATATTATACACACTCAGTGAATATATTACAAAATATACGTAAAAACCACTTTTGTAATTGTGTCTTTAAAATTAAAAAACAAAAACAATATATTTAACCTATGAAATATAATCTCCTTTATATATATGTTTACATTTATGTGCAGCCATATGCTATCTGAGAGTCAGATTTCTCAGAACTAATTTTTAATGTCACCTCCTGCTCTGTGATGTATTTACTTCCTTAGTAGTCTAACTTCTAATTCTCAGCATCTTAAATATTGTCTAATTTTATAGGGAAAACAAGAAAAAGTGTATTATAGGGAGGCAGGTCATACTTTCTTTATGGATGGCATAGCTTATAGATCCTATGTGCATTTTTCAAAATCACATTGACACATTTCCTGTGGCATGAATTCTTATGACGTGTTGGTAGCACACTTCTGAAAGCACAATCACAGAAATAGATCTAGGCAAAACAGAGATAACTGGGCCGCCCCAAAGCTCAACAAATGCAATTTAATACACTCACAAACTATGTGTCTCTACTGTGCATTTGGGCATTTTTACTGTGTAGAATTTCTATGTCAAATTTATAAAATATCCATCACATTAAAGCTTGTCTATATCAGCACCAATCCACTAGATTTGTTCATTATTAATGACTTAGACAATTTTATTTTTAGTAATACTGTGTTGATTTTTCTATGAATAGTTCTTCTAAAAAATAGTCAGCAGTGAACTTTAGCCCACTGCCACACCAAAAGGGTAAATTTCAGGTCCTCCATTCATTTGTCCTTCAGTGAGATCATATGTTAGAGCATAACAGAACTGTAATGGGAAGGAGTGCAGTGAAGACAGAGTGACGCAGAACCCCTGCGCCGCCATGTAAGGCCTGCACCTTCCAGGCAAGCACGTCCGTTTTCATGCCTTAGTTCACCTGAGGAAAGATTGTCTATCCTATAGGTGGCTTATGGGGAGTGGTAAGTGAACTAATTCATGTTAAAATTTAAAATAATATCTTTTCTGCAGTGAACACTTAAATATTTCCAAATAATGAACTGGAATATATTAAACACAGTAATTCTACATAGTATTCTTAAAAAAATGGCAGCATATGTTTGCACAGAACTTTCATAGGGATAAATTTTCAAAATAGTAGATTCTTTTATTAGCTATCTATCTTCTGGGAAATTATAGATGTAGTAGCATAAATATGCAAAGATATACAGCTTAACCTGTAAAGCTGATAATACTATACTGGAAAATAACTAAATTCTGCAATAGAAAATTGACAATCAAAATAATTTGGGAGAATATGGTTAAATAACTCATAGATGCTGCCAAAACAATCAAGAAAAAGTCTACATATACTGTGAATGACAAAAATTACAGAAGAATATGGTCCCATTCAATGAATATGAACATCTTAGTGAAAATACCAAGACATGCCTAAGTACCTAGAACACATACCAAAATGTGGTGGAAACGGTAATTTAGAATACTATTTAACAACAACAATAACCAGAATCACTCTATATAGCTAGTGTACATGGAAAAATGTCTATCATAGTTACCTATTATACTCCATAATTACAACAGTATCTATCTTTGGTCAGAAGGATGCAGGAAGAGATGGTTTTCTATTTGAGACATATACCTCTATACCTGTGGACTTCTAACTTGTCAAAATAAACATTCATTCATTTTGTAAGAATAAAATTTGACATTAAAACTACAGAAGAAAACATAATCTGTGCAACATAGTAGCTTGGCACCTTAAAGCCATAGTGAATCAATGAACAAGTGAGTGTATTCATTTTTAATTCTTACTTCTGCCTACACTATCAGTCATCACGCTGAATTTAGCTTCTCCGCTACTTACAAAGTCCTTTATTATACCCACTATTATGGCTCTATTTATTTTCTTTTTCTTTTCTTATTTTAAAGGAAAAAGAACAAAAACAAAATAACAAGACAAAAACAAAAGCAAAACAGCACAAAAACAATAAAAATAATACAGAATTTCAAAACAAGATGACAGGAAATTAACCATGGCTATTGCATTGCATACTGTGATCTTCGGAGCAGTTGCTCAGATTGCCAGACGTAGGCGTGCGAGATGGACCATGTGGCTCTGTTTACGTGTTATGCCTTCCAAACCTTTCCTCTGGATTCAAATTCTGTCTGCACTTTTAACTATGTGTACTTATTCTTCTTTTGTTTTGGTCTATTTGAGGCAGGGTCTCACTATGCAGTTCAGGCTGACCATGAGCTCATTTTGTAGCTCAGGCTGGTCTCCAGCTTGCGAAGATCCCTCTGCATCAGCCTCACAAGTGCGGGGATTACAGTGTGCGTGACCCTGCCTGGCTAACTACACATTCTTTACTAAACACTGTTGCT
Source organism: Dinomys branickii (assembly GCA_004027595.1). Taxonomy (NCBI): domain Eukaryota; kingdom Metazoa; phylum Chordata; class Mammalia; order Rodentia; family Dinomyidae; genus Dinomys; species Dinomys branickii. Next base: position 21,392 of record PVLD010000858.1, on the reverse strand, counting down.
CTTTTTAATCCATAATCTTTAAATTCTTTTGGAATTATCTGCTTTAATTTTTATTTAACTATTATAGCTCTGAAATATCACATTGTTATTCTTTGTGCATATGATTCTATGAGGAATAATTGAAAAATATGGTGACTATTAGGGTTAAAAAATTTATTACTGTGAGCTACACTGCTGTTACTTCCCCTCAAACCACTTCTGCTTGCTTCAAACACACCCCAATCCTAGTCATGTGTCTTTTACTATAATAAGATCTTCTTTTTAATATAACATTTACTCTATATTTTGATCCCCCATCATTATATATTATATAAATGCAAATATTAATATATTATATGTGTATACATGCAAATATAAATATACATGCAAATATTGGTATACATGGTTGGTCATTATAATGAAATTCATGAGGCATCAAACTTTATAGTATTCATTTAGCTGACATTTTATAGGGTCAAAGTTCAAATTTAGGAAGCTGTGTGGTCTCTGTTCAGAATAGCAGATGACACCTATTATGGCAGGGGTGTGTGTGTGTGTGTGTGTGTGTGTGTGTGTAAGTTTACTTGGGCAAACAGGAAGTCAGAGAGACAGAGCCTGATGTCTCACCAATTCCTTTGAGGTCTCATCCTCAAAGACCTAAAGATTTCCCATTAGCCCTACCTTCCAGAGACTCTACAGCTTTACAACAGTATCATTCTGAGGACTAAGACTTGAACCACAATGAACAGTTTGGGGACACCGAGAATGCTGCCAAAAAGGTGCTTATTAATTGAGTCACCCACAGAGGCCAGATGCAGAGACAAGCAAGTTTAGTGGGGGCCAGCGTTGGAGCACCGACCCCGCCGGGCAGGAGGGGAGAATAGCTATGCAGGTCTAGTTGCAGGTCTAGTTCCGCATCTATGGAGGGGGCGGTGTGCTGATAGGATTTAGTGCAGCTATAGAAACACTACAAAGCATGGGCTAAGCTTGTGATAAAGGAACAAAGGTGTTTGACACTTTGCACAGGGGAAAATCAGTCTCAGGAGACAGCATGGGGTGGTATCAGGTTAGGTAACAATGACAACATTGTCATAAAAAACAAACTTAAGGAAACAGAAACTTAAGCTTTTGAAAATGGCACTAGAACACAGATGGCCTTCGTTGAGTTTTCTTTCCCATATCATGATCACATTGGAATCATTACTCCTTCTGAGTTGACGGCTACCATTTCAATGGGGTACCTAGCAAATCTATTTCTTTTTTCTCTGAAAGATCATTCTTAATATTGTTTCTGCTTACAGCGCAGCAAAAGTTCTTTATGTAGTTTCTTAAGAAGGTAATTATAACTTGGATAGGATGATGTATAATTCAGTTACCATTTCCGTGTTTCAGAAAATCATGCCTAAACTCAAAGTGATAACAATATGCAAATTCCAAATTTCCTATTGCTAGAAGAAAATATTAATGTATAAGTGTATAAGGGAAAATTCTGGAAAGGTATTTTCACAGAGTACTTTTAGCAAAACAGACTTTGTCCCCTGTTCCTAAGAAATTCTTAATACCAAGGAGATCAAGGGATTTAAGAAATCCTTGAGCATACTTCAAGGTTTGGCTTTGCCTGGAGCAGTTAGTGCAAGTTACAACAGACAGTCTTACTTGCAAAGTCAAACTGCTTTTGAAAGGGTCTTGTATTATGTAAAAGAAGTATCTTTTTCTTTAGGTATGGAAGAGTTAAGGAAACGACTGTGGGTTTGTGTTTATTATATGGACTGGCCCTTGTACTGAAGCATGGAGAAAGCAGGTACATACACTCTGCAAATACCATGGTAAACTGCTGAGCTGGAGCCCACTATATGTAATCCCATTAAATATGAAGTGGAAATGTAATGTGGGGCCTCAAATATCATAAATAATGGGGATCCACTTCTATAGGCTTACAGAGTAACGAAGGTCTACCTGAAGAGTATTTTGGTAATGGAAGGACTGACACAGAACAAAAGTATTAAATGTCATATAGAATCATCCATACAAGTAAATATATTTCTGATCAGTCAGTGATTCATTGGCACTTAACGAAAATAAAACTTTACAATTTCTGCTTGTACTCTCATTTTGGGTAGGATTTGGACTCTGTCAAGGATATAGCCAGATAACCCAGGGGTTGTGCCTGTATTCTCTGTTCCGTTCCAGTGATCCACATGGCTGTCTTTGTGCCAGTACCATGTTTTATTATGGTAGCCTTGTAGTGTATCCAGAATTAAGGAAGACATTGTGGTGCCTTCTGCTTTGTTCTGATAGCCCAGGATTGATTTCAGTGCTCTGGGTTTCTTCTGGTTCCATATAAATTTTTTTATTGTTTCTTTCTAGTTCTGTGAGAGATGATGTAGAAATTTTCACTGGGATTTGATTAATTCTATCCATTTTGGAAGTATTGACATTTTGACAATATTGGTTCTATATCCTCTGAAAAAGGGTGTATCTTTCCATTTTCCAATGTCCTCTTCAATCTCCTTTTTCAGAGTGCTGTAGTTTTCATTGCAGAGTGCTTTTTTTTTTTTTTTTTTTTTTTTTTTTTTTTTTTTTTTTTTTTTTTTTTTTCTTCTTTTTTGGCGGTACTGGGGATCGAACTCAAGACCTTGCACTTGCTAGGCAGGCGTTTATTCCACTGAGCTATATCTCCAGCCCCAGAGTGCTTTCACTTGCTTGGCTAGGTTAATATTTTTTATTTTAAAGGGAAAAGAACAAAAACAAAATAACAAAAACAAAGACATAAACAAAACAACTTAAAAATAATAAAAATGATGCAGAATATCAAAACAAGGTGCTAGGAAATTAACAATGGCTGTTGTATCACATATTGTTGTCTTCAAAGTGGATACTCAGAGAACCAGATCGAGGTGTATAAGATTGATCAAACAATTAGGTTAATTTTTAAGTACTTCATATTTCTTGATGCTATCATGAATGGTCTTAGTTCCTGATTTCTTTCTCAGTGGTTTCATTATTGGTGTACAGGAACATTATTGATTTTTTGAGTTGATTTTTTATACAGCTACATTTCTGAGAATTCGCTTCTAAATCCAGGAATCTTCTGGTAGAAATTCCTTGGTCTTCTATGTGAAGGATCATGTCATCTGCAATCTGACTACTTCATTTTTGATAAGCACCACTCATTTCTTTCTGTTGCCTGATTTCTCTGGCTAATATTTTAAGGGCCATGTTTAAAAGGAGCACTGATAGTGAGAATCCTTATCATGTTCCTGCTTTTATAGGGCAAGCTTTCAGTTTTCACCTTTTTAAGATGTTGTTGGCCATTGGTTTGTCAAAAAATACTTTTTACCAGATTCAGGTAATATCTTTCTATATCTATTATCTTTAGGGTTTTTATCATCAGTGAGACTTGGATCACCTTTACAGCTTTTTCTGCCTCTAGTAGCAGCCATCTTTTTTGCCTCCTGCTTTGTGTATGTGGTGTATTGCATTTATTGATTTGTGGACGTTGAACCACCCTTACAACCCCTGGGTGAAACTCACTTGGTCACGATGAATGATTCTTCAGATGATCTGTTGCATTCAATTTGCGGATGTCTTATTGAGAACTATGGCATGCATATTCATTAAGGAGACTGGCCTGTAGTTTTCCTTTTTAGTGGGGTTTCTGTCTGGTTTGGGGATCATAGTAAAAGGTGAAAGAGTTACACGATTTGAAGAGAAACCGGAGTATTAGGGATCACAGTGATGCAAGTTTTCACAAGCGGATTTGGAAGGAGTCTTTCTCTTCAATTTCATTGGAGAGTTTAACAAATTGGAAAATCTTGTATCAAACAGATTCTTATATGAATACAAATTACCAAACCTTTATGACACATCAAATGTCATAACAAAAATAAAAGTTGTACTCCATTTAAAAGGATTGAAATGAACTGCAATATCTTTTCACCACAACGGGATAAAATTATATACCTGTGACAAAAGAGAATTGGAAAATTCACAGTGTGAAGAATTTTTTAAATCAACTCTGAAAAACAATTTCATTGTTAATTAGTTTTTCTTTGTAATAATGAAAGACCTAAGACAATGTATTAATAAAGAAAATGTATATTTGCCTCACAGTTCTGGTGGAAAAAATCCAAGCAATGTACTCTCAGCCCTGACAAGGGTCCTGCTTTTCTGAAGACCAAAAATGTATATGTGATGAATTACATCTCAAAATATAGTTTCGATGGAGCCAGACTCAGTCTTTTATTATAATCCTTATATATTAACTGATACTTTCCCCCAAAGAATACCTTAAATCCTTTTGTGGGCATGATACCAACTGATATAAGACTTCCTTTTAGATAGTACAGCTTAAAGGCTCCAAACCACTCCCAATAAAACCAGCACCCTAGGGACTCTCAATCATTTGAACTTTAGGTGGGCAAACAATATCCACATCATAGCTCTTCCCCACTGACCTTCAGATTTCCTGTCTGACAGCTCAAAATATCATCCATAATAGCCCAAAGTCTTAACTTCTTCTAATATTGCTGGTAATTCCAAGTCAAACAACTTCTGTCAGACTCAAAGTAAACTCAGTTTTGAAACCCCATTTTAGAAGATTATATATTTCCAAGATTCAAAGGCATCATAGACATAAGAAAAATATTTCATTTGAGAGAAATAAATAATCATTCAAAAGTGAGAAAAGAGACCTTTCAGGGCCAGAATTAAACCCTAAGGTTTCAAATCTGGCCTGTGTAAATGCAACAGGGAGGAGTAAGTTCCAAAGGCCTTGGGTAGGCTCGCCTTACATCGCGGTTGGTTCGCAGCCACGTGGCTTCTCTCAGGAGCGGCAGGCAGAAGTCCCCGGCTTCCCAAGGCCAGTGCTGCGTGCTGATGTCCCCGACTTTCTCCGCAGCTGAGCTTCTCTAACCGCAGTAGACACTGACCTACCAAGTGCTCTCTGCAGGGGCTCTAACCCTGCAGCACGTGGCAATCTCTCAGACATTGCTCTGAAATCTTTCCAAATATCTCCACTTTTTCTTGTTTTTTCTTCTCAGTCGCACTATACATCTGACTAAAAATGGACAGTAATGCTTGTTCCAAAGCCCCAATGCTCTGTGCTTTGATGTTCTTCTCCTCTCTTCCTTTTTGTGGTCTAGCCCTCCCTTCTTCCCTGTCCTGTCCTGTCCTGTCCTGTCCTGTCCTCTCTTCCCCTCCCCTCCCCTCCCCTCTCCTTCCCTTCCTTGCCCTTCCCTTCTCTTTTCCTTCTTCTTCCTTCTCTGTCTCTCTCTGTCTCCCTCTCCCTCTCTTCCCCCCTCCTGCCCCCTCAATCTCCCCTCTTCCTCTCCCTGTCCACGCCTATCCCTGTCTCCTTTCCTTCTTTTTCTTTTGAGGTACTGCATATTGAATGCAGACAGTAACGAAGCCTGGAGAGGCTGAGGGGAGAGAGAAACGCCTCTTCATCATTTGTGGGTGTATAGACTGGTGCAACCACTGTGGAGCTCATTGTGGAGACACCTGGAAAACTAAACCTAGAGGTGTCGTTTGACCTAGCGACTCCCCCTCTTCATATCACTGCACAAGAATCGAAAACTCCATATCACAGCAACATATACACATGCATGTTTATAGTAGCACAACTTGTAATTGCAAAATCTTAGAAACAGACTATATGACCACTGATGAATAGACAAAGAAGATGTCGGTTTTCTCTCAGACAGTAAAGAAGGATAAACAGGAGACATTTCTAGGTAAATGGATGCACCTGGAGACCAGGCTTTTCAGTGAAATAAATCAAATTTACATGAATAAATATTTCATTGTTTCTCTAGTATGAGCAATTGAAACTGTGAATAAGGATGAACTATATACCAGATTTTATCAGAGGTAGAAAATGGTCAGATCAAAAGGACAAGATAAGGAGGGTGAAGGGAAGGAAGGGAAATGACAAGAGAAATAAAAATGGAACCACAGATTTTGTAAATAAGGAGGGAAGGGGGTTGAAAGGAGCGGAGGGGAGTGCGGAAGGAAGTAACGACACCCTGCACACATACAAATCCCCCGTGATGAATGTGATCATTTTGTCTATTTAAAATGTACCAGTAAACTTAACGAGAAAGGGAACCTACCAACGACAAAATTAAAATAAAATGTGCTTTATTTCATACTTGACTACCCATTCTCCAAAATATTTTTCAAGTGATGAAGCAAAGTTGTGCTCTGGGCTTAAATCAAAAGGCTTTTTATGTTCCTGTGTCTGTTTATGGAGAGTGTCTCCTCGTGAAGTTTCCAGGAAATGGGGTAATTATGTGATAGCTGTGGTGGTCTAAGGCACATGCATTTAATTTGGTTGAATTCCCACTTGAGTGAAACTGCACTGGAAAGTTATTGAATGTCTTATGCCTTACTATCCTAATATTTTGACTGCTAAAAGCAGATTTTATGATACTTTTAATCATAGGTGTAAATAGTATCATTTCCTAGCTTCTTCCACATATTATATGTACATTTTCTAATTACAAGGGAGCCTTATGTTGTTGCTAAGAATGAAAACAATGTTTTTAATTAGAAATGAAAGAAAAGTGTGTTCACTAAGATAGCACTAAATGCTATAAGAAGTAATTTCCAAAACATTCAATGGTTAAATCATAAAGATATTTACTCATTACACTGTGGAAAGGTCCTTTCTAAGAAAGAATTCCTGGGCCTGCCCCCCTGCCATCTTTTCATTGTATCAGCTAGAGGTCCTCACAAAAATGTTAGGTGGCAGAGTTCACTTGAAGTTGACAGAAGAAAATGTGCAGAAGGTGTGCACTTATTCTGATTATTGCAGCCAAAAAGTCATGCACCACACTTTCATCATATATTTTAAATGTCATGCCAATTGAAATAAATCCCTAAAAACATTATATAAATTAAATTTTGATTAATATTCTATGATATGGCTTTGTATATAAATGAAATCCCCAGAATTTTTATATAAAGGGAACTAAAAGGTTGGGGATAAGGAATAACTGTTATTGGATATTGGGTTTTTTCCCCAAGGGTAAAATTTAAATTTTGGCTTTTTGTAGGTTTTCCTGAACTATATACTTGAAAGAGAAATAAGCTTGCAATAGTGCCCCTCAGGCTAAGCAGCATATCAATCACTGCATGTAATTAAGTGCGTGTGCAGGCATGTGTGTGTATGTGTGTGCATGCACTGAGGGCTCATGCATATTTTGATACTTATCTCTTCCTCTTGAAGTTTTCCCCTACCAAGTATATCATTACCTTTTTTACTTTTTTGATCATTCTTAGTCTGAAGTTCATATAGTCTCCAAACAGAACAGCTGATAGTGATGATTATACCTGATATGTATTGGCTTATTTTTCTCATGATATTTTCCTGCTGGTAGTTCCTTGTTTATCCCTTCTATTTAATTGCCCTGAATGGTGGCTTCTGTTGTTGTTCTTGGGACTGTGCTAATTTGTATCTCTGTCTAGATTATTTTTCAGTAGCCTTCATGGAGCTGGTTTGGTGGTCATGAATTTCTTCAGTTGTTCTTTGTCATGGAAGTATTTTATTTCTCCAGTAACTTTGAAAGTTAATCTTTCAGGGTACCTCAATCTGGGTTGGAAGTTGTTTTCTTTCAGGACTTGAAATATTTCACACCAAGCTCTTCTTGACTTCAGGGTTTGTACTGAGAAATCTCCCGTGATTATGATGGGCTTTCCTTTATAGGCAATCTGTTTCTTTTCTCTAACAGCTTTTCATATTCTATTTTTGTACTGAGTTCCTGGAATCTTGATTATTATATGCCTTGGTGTAGTTTGCTTTTGGTCATGGCTGTGTGGAGTTCTATATGTTTCATTTATTAGTATGTCAAATTCTCTATACTTGGGAAGTTTTCTGCCATTATTTCTGTGAGGAAATATTTTTATAACATTTGAGCTCTCTCTAGCTTTCTCATTGACCCAAATCAAACTTATCTTATTCTAGTTTGCTTCTTCTTATAGCTCGTTGATTGATTTTTCATTGTCTCTTTATATGTTTAAGATATCTTTCTTTTCATGATCACTAGCTGCAATTCTGTCTTCAAAATCTAATATTCTATACTCTCCTTCATTCACCTGTTACAGACAATTTCAATGGAGGTCTTAATCTCTTGGATTTCACTTTGATCTGTTTCATGGTTTTCATCTATTGTTTTATCTGTATTTTCTCTAATATCTTTCATTTTAAGTGTCATTCATTTTTGTACCTGAGGAATTATTTTCTCGATAGCCTTTCTAGCAGTGTTTACACTTTTGTTGATATCATTTCAGGAAGTTCCAATGTTTGGCTCCCATTTTCTCCTATCTCAGTTTGTTCCAGGCATTTCCTGGGAGAACTGGGGGTCTGGGGTTGCACTGTGCTTCTGTTCCTTGTCACTTTTTTGTGTTTTCTTTTTTTACTTTATCTTCTATGCGATGCTTGCCAATTTCTTATGATAGAAAGCTTTATCATTTGTATTGAGGCTTCCCTAGGAGATGTCTGTTGTTCAGGGATGTCCTTTTGATGTAGGTGGTTCTTTGTAGCTGTCCCAAGAACCAATGTACCCAATTTGTACAGGATGCAAATGTACAGTTTGGCTCGGCACCCGTCCTTTGGTAATGGGCTGTGGTGATGATTTTGACCCCATACAGTTACAGTGTTATCATGCAAGATAGAAAAACTGATTATAACATGTACAAGATCTTGACTAAATTAGTATAGTTAACAATAATTTCAAGTATAGCTTAACCTCTGACAAAATATTGTAACTGTTAACCTGCTACCTCCAACTACATGAGCAAACTCAAGGTATATAACAAAATTAAACATATTCAGTGTACCTGTAAAGAGTGATTTTCTGCTCAGTGGAGTGACTTTCTCCTTCTGTGGGGGGTGGGTGGTTAAGATGGGCAGGTGGCAGGATAAAGTGATGAATGAGGTCAGATGTGGTAGAGTAAGGATGCAGGTCAACATATTATCTCCTGAATTTTGGGAAACTGGAGAACACAGGCGGGAAAGAATGATGCAAAATGTGAAGGGGCAATCACAAAGGGAAGAGGCAATGTTTACTCACTTGAACATTTAAATTCCAGAAATGGTTGAGGGAAGAGAGAAAGATCAATAGAAAAAAATGAAAAGGAAAGATAAGAAACCTAAACAGTGAAAAAAGAATGAAGGGAAGGAAAATGAAAAGAAAAAAGAAGAAAAGATGAAATGAAAGGAAAGACAAAGAGTACAAGACAAATAAAGGAGAGAAAAAAGAAAAAAAAAACCACCAAAGCAAAAATAGTCACAAAATACAGAACAAAACAACACAAAAAAACGTGACATACAAACAGACAAGAAAGTAATATCCAATCAGACAAACAAGGGAGAATAAAAGCAATGTAATACCTGTGGTGTTTATATTCGGTGATGGTATCCATGTCAGATCCCAGAAGTGCGCTGTGGACTCCAGTCAAGTTGACCATGGGAATTGTGCTGGGTGTGGAGCTGATCCTGGCCCCTGGTGAGGGGTCTGGGACTGGTCTTCTGTAGGTGGAGCTCTCCAGAGCCCACTGATGCTTTAGACACTTCCATGTTGCTGGCCCTACTGACTGTCCTGCCTGCCAAAGGTATATGTGAACCCATGCACATGGGGCTGGCTGCCCTGTGTCTCGGGGTACCAGTCAGTCTGCCCACCAAGGAAGTGTTAGAGAAAGATTTTAAATGAAATGAATGATGCCCATCAGGGACTAATGGCCTTTTCTGTCTTAATTCATCCATTTCATTCATTTGCAGTTTAATAGCTGTTACTCTATGTAGGGCTTTCCTGAATTGTTTCCCATATTTCTCATCGCAATAACATTACAATTTTGTTTTCTTATAATTTTCTAGCTATACTTTATAATCAATTTCATTACAAAAATATTTAATGTCATAACAAGATGAAATAACAATACATAGGTAGAATATTTAACGGTAGTGAGGTTGCTAATTTTCATACTTAAATCTATGGAATATTCCCAGAGATGCATCAGAGTTTTCTTCAGTGCATTTTTTTCTGCTTGTTACCTTTTCATGGCAGCGTTATCCCTGCTGTGGGACTGTACTAAGAAACACATGTGCTTCGATGCTCTTTTCTTATACAAAATAGAGCAAAAATGACTGAAAACCTATTCTGAACAGAGAATCACAATGTACTGTGTTAAATGAGTCTACTGATTTTCAATGTCATTTCTATTGTATTGAAATAGGTTTGGCACTGGGGACATTCTTTGATTAGAAAACACTATGAGAGCAGGGATTTCTGTGTATTTTCATCTGAGCAAAGGGATCTTACTGAACGTACAGCAGATTCAAAACTGCTAAATGAAGATTAAGCTCTGACAATCAAGGTGCCTGCCAATAAATTTCAAACCCATCTATGCAAGTCATGCAATAGCAGCAGACTTTCAAAACAATTAAATCAGCTCTTCGGGTTAAATTTTTGTAAGAGAGGGCTGGATGGCCTAGCTTTCATCTGCTGTGGAAGGGAAAGGAGGCAGCAGCACACTATAGTAACAGAGAGCACCTGTGCCTTCCCACATATTATCATTTTTTAAAGAAAGGTAAGGAGCAGATGAAACCTTAACAGTAAAACATCAAAACAAGGGAACCTGCCTTTAACAAAGTCATTATTGCAAACAAAATCAAACATTTGGTTTTTTTCATATAGCCACTTTCTTTTAAGCAATTTTAATGACTTCAAAGTAACATTATAGATGTATTTCTATGTAGGATGGTGAGTAAAATATCTTTCAAGCATAATTTTAGTTTACCTGCATCAACTTCCCTCTCCCCGACCTCCACATGGATTACTGTATTCCTGTGTCTAGTACTTCTCGCTGTTGCTAATCTGGCAGACGCAGATTGGATGATATGAAATAGGGTAAACTGTATTGAAGCATCTAGTTCTTGCTTTTGGCTTGCTTGTTTGTTGGAGGCAGGGTCTCGCCGTGTAGCTCAGGCTGGTCTTGCACACACATGTATCCAAGGCCGGCCTTGGGCTCATGGTCTGCTCCTGCATCAGCTGTCCTAGTGTTGAGACTACAGGTCCATTCACACCTGCTTACGTGTGTCTATTTCTTGATCTTATATTCTTGTACTAATGATAAACTAATTATTCAAGTGGGAAATTTGATCAACAAAGAAACATTTTGATTCATAGTCTTTGAAGTTTATTGTTTGTTATTTTTATGCTTATAATACTTATACATGTATAGACAGATTGTTAAAAGCATTAAATTTCTCATTAAATCTACTTGATTCTCCACATTAGCTCTGCCACTAACTTTGTGAATTTGTTCACAAAACCTAGTCCTTGTCATTTTGTCTAGCTTCAAATTGATGACAACGTTAGTAACAACATAAATAAAAAATACAATTCCTATAAATTCCTTATTCAATATCTGTTACAAAGCTAGTTCTAAATGTATATCATTGAAATTTGATCTCTATATACTTATTTCTACTATTTTACAAGAGTGGAGTCACGAGTCATGCTGCTAGACCTGTTTTATGACATGCCATTTTCATGTAACTCCTGATTTATGTTTATTCTCTCATGTTTATTGTACACCTTTCTCAATATTCAGAAAATAGAGTACCTAACAACGCATCTAAATATTCACAGCTTTAAGTGTCTCTTCAGTATTTCAGTGTATAGATGTCTATTAAATGATTTCACAGTTCTTTTCAGATGGCTCCCTCCAATATTTCCAATAATTACTACAATAAAAATACTTTCATGAATGAATTTTAACTTCAATCTTTGTATATTTTACTTTGTTTTCCATATATGCATTATCAAAATTAAATATCAAAGAACAAGCTTTTGTAAACACTTGAGATGTTTAAAGATTTTTAAGTTGTTTTTTAAAATGGTTACATTAATTTTCATTTAATAGAATTTAAATTTATCATTTTGAAAATTTAGGGTATTTTTTACTTTGCAACAATATCCATAGCACAATATGATCTATTTATTGTACAAATTCTTCAATGTATTTGTAAATATGTTAGCACAGTTACGTGAGTAAACCCTGCTACAAAGGTAGTTAATTTTCAAAAATTTTGCATTGTAATTTTCTACGATTATGAATATACCATTTAAGACACAGATCATAAGACATAAATAATATGTACAAAAATTTCTCAAACTACTAAGTTGATTAATTATTTTTCTACATAGAACAAACAAGCCTAGCCATTAGTAAATCATTTAGTGTACGTTAAGAATAATAAATTATTTATTCAGTGTGTGACGGAGTAAGAGAAATGTTGTGAGGAGAGGCAAGCTAGAAAACAGTAGCTCCAGCACTGTGAATCCCTGAAGGAGGATGAAACGAAGATGCTGCTGTGAGGATGACAAAGAGGGGACAGACAGGTGGTCTGTGATGTGGCGGAGTCACCTGGACTTGGGCATCAATTTAATGTGGAGGCTGAGGGCGAGACAGTAGTCAACCTTTCCCGGGGCGGACAGCCAGACTCGGCTGCGCATCCCTTGTCTCTGTATTTATATCACTTGGAAAAGCTGCCTGCATTTGTATTTGTCATTAAATAAAGAATAAGCATAGGGAAGAAAATCTAGAATTTGGACAGCTCCTATCAAATACAGTTCAAAATAAACTGATTATTTGTATTATGCATAGTGAAATTACGTTTGGATAGGAGTTAAGCGTAATTCAAAGTGATGGTGCCCTCAGTGAGGCATGGGCTTTTGCACCTATGCACATGACTGGAGGCTATTGATCCATACTTTGTCCTGTACTGTCTTAGGGGCTCCAGCCCGTGCTTGTTATTCACCAACTTCTTTAGTAAGCTTTAATCCTACTTTCTTCCCTACATGCTACAGAGCAGGAAAATATTTTTGTTTCAAAAGCCAAATATCAGTTAACCTTTAGACCTAAATAACTGCCAAATTATGTTTAGCTTGTTGCAGAAATACTCTTGCGTTACATAAAACATGACACATAAGTTAGGACAGTCACATAGCCATAGACCCATAGCCTACAATCAAGTGAACTTCCTATTAGCATGGAAAATGTGAAGGATGCATATGATAATACATTTTTTAAACTCACCCCCTTTGACTCCTCAAATGATATATACTTTTATTTTTGGTACCTGGACTCAAACTCATGACTGCAGGCTTGCCGGGCAAGTGCTTATGCTGCTGAGCTATATCCCCTGCCCCATACACCATTTTTTGACATGTAGATTATGCTCAATAATTTAGAAGACAAGAAGTACTGACCGAGTCTCATCCAGTCTGTGCCTTTAGCTCAAATCCATAAATTCGCAAGGTATCTTCACTTCATGCAGCTTCCTTCTGACTAAGTTAACCCCAGTTTTCATCATCCGTTAAGCGAACCTTGTTACATCCACGATTCAACACCAAGGTATAACAGGGTTAAAAAGCAAGCAGAGACACTGTCAGTGTTTAAATATATTTCCCCAAAGGTGATCAACTCCCATCTTGTATTTTCCCTAACTCTGCTTGTAAAGCCTGATGCATTTCATCATACAGCACACCTTGGAATCTCACTTTTTGACTGATTTTGTTCAACAGAATAGATTCCCTGCTGTTATTTTTTTAACAAGGACATCTATTGTTGAGCTTTTGGACAGAGTGAACACGCCTTACTCAGTTTCACTTCTAGACAGGTTATAAAATCTCACTGAACAGTTTCTAATATGAAGGACATTTGACATTTTGCTCAGTTTTAAACTGACCATCATTTACTATGCTTTTATTATGGGTTTATCTCTGCCAGAGACTTGCACAAAGAAGTATAAAAACAGAAAGTTCGGAGAACTGTTGTTTAACACTTCCAAACTCTTGGGCAGTAAAATACAATTAAGTTCAGTAACTTTCTACTCTAAAGGTCAAGTAGAAATCATTAACACCAGACATAAACACACACATGCGCGTGCACACACACACACACACACACACACACACACACACACACACACACACATACACACACACATGCACACACAAACACGCATGCACAATAAGGGTCTTATTTTAGAAATCATTCCATCTGAGAAATATTTATGAATTAAGATAAATGTTTCCTTCTAAAGTTATTATTTGGAATATATTCAATCAAACTTTAATTAAAACAACAAAATTACATTTTCAGCGTAAAAGTTACTACAGAGTCAGGGATATAACTTAGTGGCATGGTGCCAGCATAGTAAGCACAAGGTTGTGAATTTCATTCCTGGTACCGGAAAAAAAAAGTTTCTACAACAGTTAGGTATTAAGAAGTGCTCTACAGTGAGAGTTTGGTTTCAATAATACACTGTCTTCTGTCAACTTGTAAGGTTCCATATACAAAGTGCTTTTACATAAAATGATGATCCTTTGAAGGGTTTCTTTTTCTGCATTAAAGTACCCTTATGTCTTTCTAGAATGAAAGGAGAACACTGCTTTCTAGAAAGAAACTTGACAAAATATGTTTCCCCTACATTTTTCTGTTACTTCACACTTACAATATTTATTATATTAACATACTATCCTAAGTTATCATTGAGCATGGCCTTCTGATAAGCTGGACACATTCACTTTGTCTATAAATAAGTGATGCTACTATAACAAAAATATATGTCCTAGTATTTAATCAGTCATTGTCTGTAAAATGGCCTATTATATTACATAGTTTAAGTGACTTATTTTTGTGCATACCTACAATATACCCTTTGATACAATAACCAGGACTGATGTTTGAACATCATGTGAAAATTAAATATTATCTGGATTATAAATTTTCTAACAAAAGTATCATGCAATAAACAATTGAGAACATTGTATTGGTTGGAGATAGAGCTCTTTGTAAGTCAGTATATTTCTAATCAGAGAATAATAACATTTCAGTGAAGAGTATTATTCAGACAGGAAGATTCTTACAACTTCAATGTTAAGTGGCTTAAAGAAATTTTTTCACAAGTCATATTCAGATTCATGAAATAATTGCTGAGCAAGGAGTAAAAGAGATCTACCCTGGAAGTAGTTTTATAAGAGTATGAAATCACTCTTCTGTATATTAGAGTTATACAGAATAGCCACTAAGGTAGAAAAAGCCAGGAACAATTGTAGGACTCTGTCTTGGTTACTTTTCTCACTGCTGAGACAAAATCCTGACATCCAAAAGGAGAGGATTTATTTAAGCTCACAGTTTCTAGAGAGTTCAGTTCACAGTTGGCACTCCCAGGCAAGGTGGCATGGCAGAGGGGCATCACGGAGGAGAAACAGTTCAAGATATAGCATAGTGGGCAGATGCCGTCAGTAAGCAAGATATTCTATCCCAGCTGTGAGCCTACTGACTGAAGCTGGCCGCACTCAGGGTGGGGTATCACTACCCACAGCCTAATTCCAGTATCACACACCTAGTCCACAGTCACACTCCCAATCTGTCCACTTTGGAAACTCCCTACCTGTAACCATATGAAGCTTTCGGGCTGGGGACAGCTAGATGGAAGCCATGGAGTCCTGAGGGAGGAAGCAAACATCCCTAATCTGAGCCTCAGTGCACTACCAACGTTTATATTGCCACAACTGCTAATTGTTGGCTTCATACAAATTAATAATTTTGTATGTTTTATGAGTGCGTATGTGTTTGTATAGTTGTGGATCATTTCAATGTGTCTACAAAGAAATCCACGAAACTCATAAAATACACTATTCAAGTGTTTACTTTCTATCATAGGAACAAGTAAATTTTTCATATCTTGATTGTCAACAAAATCTTTGGCTGGTCTTTGTCATACTTCTGATGCTGAGACCTAAGTAATTTTTTCAGCTGTATATTAATTTTTGCACAGAATATATTCTTAATATATTCTTATTATATTAAGAATAATTATATCTTATTATATTAAGAATAATATATCTTAATCTTAATAATATATCTTATATATTTTATTTCTTAACATCTCTTATTAATATAATATTAATATTAATATATTCTTAATGTATTCTTATATATTAAGAATATATTCTTAATTTTTATATTAGAAAAATATTAATTTTTGTATGTTAATTTGAGCTTCATTTTCTGTATCATGACTTATGTTAAAAATTTTATAGAAAAGAAATTCTCCAGAAATTCAAAATGTTAACATGTAAGGCTTTAATGATTGTTCTTTTTGCTATTCTTATGTGCTTACATTATGTTTTTATTTCTCTATATTCTGCAAATTTATTTTTGCTAATTCAGAAAACCTGCCTGTTTATACTCTGAGATACATTATACTTGGTACATTCCAATAATCTACCTGAGGATTTGTTTTCGTATTGTTACTATGAGCAAAATTTTACTGTCATAAAATTTCTTATGCTTTCTTTGCAATCATTTTCAAAGCTAATTTTCTCCTTGACCAACCATGACTAGATGGTATCATTCCTAAAACCGGATGATTTTCAATAATGCTTGAAGTTAGCCAAATAAACATAGGACCATGGAACTTTCTGGGGACTCACCCCTTGGGTGTAACTTCCCACCTTGTCTGTATTGAGTAACAGTTACATTAACAGGTGAAATTTGTCTGTTACAGTAATTACACTCCATCTCCTAACAACACGTTCTCTTCCTAAAAGTTTGGGCCCAAGTTATTCTCTCCTTCTCTCTTGATTGGAGGGAAATTTTATTAAATTTAATTCCAATGCAAAGAATATATTCTTAATTGTTTACATTAGGAAAATATTAATATAATTTTATAGAATCTATAGATAATATTCTATTCTCCCTCCTCTAAAAATTTTTCTTCATCTACCCTATGAAAGTAGTTCCTTTTCCTTCTTTTTTTTATTTTAAAGAGAACAAAATATAAGTAAAAACATTAAAAATGATACAGAATTTCAAAACAAAATGATAGGAAATCAACAAAGATTGTTACATTGCATATTGTTATCTTCATAGTAGTTGTTCAGATAGTCAGATATAAGCAGATAAAATTGGCTAAAATAAATTAAGCGTTAACTAGTCCTTGGAATAAACCAACAGAAATCAGTAGTACCATTATCTTCTCTATCGTGTGTGTGTGTGTGTGTGTGTGTGTGTGTGTAATTTTTCTCTTCTTTCTCTTCTCCTTTGGCTAGCAGTTTCTTTCTATTTCACAATATGTATTGTACCTTTCAGATTTTCTTTATTCTTTCAGTTTATTACACTAAAGAGACAATATGCTGTTTACACATGTGAGTCTGATTTATTTCACTTGTGAATATGGTCCCTAGCTTCATCCATTAACCTATGAAAACCTTGAGTTTATTTCTTTATAGCTAAGTAATATGCCATTGGATAAAAAATACCACACTTTTTTATCCATTCCTCAGTTGATGGGCATTTGGGTTATTTCAAGATTTAGCTATGACAAATTGCTCTGCTATAAATGTGAGTGCACATATGTCACTAAGGTATATTTTCAATTCTTCTGGGAAGATACTTAGAAGGGGAATAGCTGGGTCGAGGGAAACCTCTCAAATGTCAAGAAAAACATTTCAAAGAATCAGTGTGGAGATTCCTTGAAATGTTTTTCTTAATATTTGCCAAACTATCAATAATCTCAAAGGTAAATTAATGTATAGTTTTTACTTTGTTAAATAAAAACTATATACAAAATACATTTACAGAGATGAGCATAAAGCCAGACTCAAAATGGAAACAATTACTTCAAATAATTTTGAAGAATCATTAATAAAATAGAAACATTTTTAAACATAGGTTCCACATGGCTTACAAAATATTTCTACACTTTCTGATGACAATGAGCGATATAGAGATATTTCAATTAAAACCAAGGTATCAGTACTTCATATTCAAGTGCATCACTCTTAGATTTAAGGACAGGACCCTGAGAAGTTAGAGGGATAGCTTCCTGGAATCTTTAACCACATTCAGACAGCACATCTTCACATTAGTCAAGACTTCCACTGGAGTGAGAGCCAATTTATGATCCTGACAGTTCCACTTCCCTTTAAGTACCCCTGTGACTACTTAGTAACATACAAGCTTTTAACTGCACTTTTTCTCTGGTTTTCTAAGATGTAAATGATTTTATAGTTTGACATATGTAAGTACATCACAACTGTTCACCAGAAAGGTATAAATTACTAACTCAGGAATCTTCTAACTTCCTAAGGGAACTGCTTTCTTTTACAGATGAGCAAACTCGTTCTCCCATGACCCTCTTTTCTCCTTCCCCTTCCCTGTTCCTCTGTGCATGTCTCTAAGGCAACTAATGTGATGTATTTATCATCATCAATTTTTGTATAACCGTCGAACATATTGCTTGTGCCACATGGACAGAAGGGAATGTTTTCTATACGGGTTTTAGGTTGATTCACTCTTTTAAATGCCCCCTTCTCGTCACTCCTTAAGGTTTATTTGCTTCTAAGATAAACTTCTATTTCATTTGGAATTATTTTTGACCCTCCCCTTCCATGACTTTGCCATTATCAGATGCGCTGATCACTTACTTAGTCACGTTGCACCACGGTAAAACACAAAACAGCAAAAACTCTGCACACTTTAGTCTCTTTTTCTCTTTAATTAGATCATATTTTTATGACATGAACCTTTTCAAAGTTCTCTGACAAGAACTGTTACATTTTCAAGAGCCTAGCGTAGTTCCATCTAGCTTATTTTATACACTGTGGACTTCAAACTTGTCTCTGTGGTTTTCAAAGCCCTGGATCACTGTGCTGTCATATTGTCTCATCCTTTATAAGACTCATAACCATCCTAAAAATCTCACCAACCCCACGAGCCTACTGCAGACTTTGACTAAATACCCCTGGCTCTGTTTCCTAGCAATGAGGAGATCGAGGAGATAGACAGACAGATGATATACAGACACAGAGGCAAGAGGGAGAAGCACATGAATGTTGGGTAGATGCCATATTCTCTATGGCTCAAATAGGGCCAAAAGTTTTGTTTTCCTGAATTATTAAAGTGAAAAAACCTCGTAATACAAAGATCATCAAATCGTACATAGAACTGTAATCTCAGTAGTGAATAATAGCACTAGAGCAAATGTTATTCGGATTTTTCCTAGAGTAACTAAAAGAAAGGCCCGGAATAGGTAAAACTCTTTCCAAGTAACATAATTAGATCAAAAAACAAAAAAGAATTCCTAGTCTATTTATGACAATACAAGAATATCAGCATCAGACAAAGTGCAGAGTGGTTGGCAGGCAAAAACAGCAGGATCAAAAACATCTCTATCAGGGAGTCTCTCTAAGAAGCAGATATCACAATTTTAAAAAAGAGAATGTTGATTTTGTACCCAGCTACACTACTAAATTTGTTGATTAGTGTATATACGTACACACAGGACAGCTAACATAGTTGTACTACTGACTTACTTTATTGAAAGGAACAGTTAATGTTTAATTGTTTGATCAATCTTACATGTCTGTATTTGTTTACCTGAGTAACTAATTTGAAGATATCAATATGTAATACCAAAACCATTGTTAATTTCCTACCACCTTGTCTGAATTCTGTATTACTTGTATGGTTTTGTGTTATTTTGTAAATATACACGTTTGTTAATGTTTTTGTTCTTTTATCTTTAAAATAAAAAAGACAGAGAAAGGGCATTCACGAGAAGAATAAATAAAAAGGAGGAATATATATAGCAAAAAATCAATGAATCCAATCAAGAAATAATAGCATAATATGAATAGCACAGTTATTATAGCATTACAGTTTATTGTAATTACAGTATACTAGAGAGGTAGATAGAACCCTATCTAGATAGCAGATAGAGACGACAGAGAAAAACTAGAGCATAGGACAGATATTTTCTAAAAGTTTAAACTTCTAGAGATTTCTTTAAATTTAATGTTTAAAAACTACCATAGAACTACTAAAGGAAAACATAGGGAAAGTGCACTGCTACACTGAAATGGGAAGGGAATCCCGAGAATTCCGGCACCACGGGGAAAGGACACCAGCCCTCCCAGTCTGGAGACCTGTCGTCTGTCAGTGAGAATGGAACCTGAGGGGACTCAGGAGGATCTTGAACAACAGCACACTACAGGAGGGAGGTAAGGATTTTGGGTCCCAAGTGGGGAAACCCATCCCATTAGGAAAAAAGAGGAGACTGATTACCGCCCAGGAGGGGGTTTATATCTAGTAATCTGACTTGCATTGGGTCAGACAAAACCTACAACCCCAGGTAGAGTGTGATGGAGGCCCACACTCTGAGAAATTGCCCTCTAACAACACCCAGGACAGGCTTGCGCTGAGAGCGGCTCATGGGTGAGTATCAAACAGTTCTCCGGATAGGCCTTCAACACAGGGGCAGTTTGAATGTAGGAGTGGCCTGCTGCAAGAAAAGCTCACAGAGAATGTAGGAATTGCATCAGTGATCCACGATGGGAGGAGCTAGAAAATCCAGAACTGGGATAAAAACAGGTGGGAAAGAAAAGGTGTATAAGTGTGTATATGTGAGCAAAATAAATTGTATGAGTCCAGGTCTCCGGATCCAGGGAGGAACTGGGCGAAGAAAGCAGTCTAATGGGTCTGAAAATGAAAGTAATTTTAAAAAATGATTTGTGTCATAATGGGCAAAGACATGAGAAAGCTGCTTAGCTTTAGTGAGCCAGGATATACAGGTGGGGTGCTGCAGGCAGGCTGACAGAAACAAGGTGCACTCTGCGAGTCTGGGCGGCAATGGCAAAGAGCCCAGATCGGGACAAAGACTAAAACACCTGAGCGGCAAACTGGGATGGAAGCACACACAAAGCCAAGCAACCTCGGCCCAGCTGTGTCTGCCAAGATTCGAGCACCGAATCGGGGCCTGCCTTTCCGCTTCAAAGTCCACGTGTAGCAAGATAGAGCATGGGATCCCCTCCCAGCTTCAGGAGCCCCGAGGCTAGCTCTTGCTCAGCATCACTGGTTAGGTGCTAACTGCACGAGTCTGAAGGCCAGAGCAGCTCCAGGTTGGGGGTGAATAGGCAAAGTCCAGGCAGGCCTAAGAGGGGTTTACAGGAGGAATCAAATTACAAATTTTAGCTAGTTGACAAATGTAGTTTTGGTTTCCAATGTGGCTTACTTTAAAACACTTCTTGTGCGTTGCCAATTATTGAATTTACAAAGTTCATTTGCTCTTCCCACCGCTTTCTGTTGGTTTAAGATAACAACACTGATTCATACTCAGAGTTCTGTTGGCAGTCAGCTATTGTATTATATCACTTAATGCTAAGCAATAATCGATGACAGGATATTAGATTAATAGTGTATATCTGTATGTGTTAGCCTGAACACACACTTCGAAGATATCAATATGTAAAGCAGCAACAAGCAGTGTTTTTTTTCTGTTGTTGTTGTTGTTGATGTTGTTGCTGTTGTTGATGTATGCCTGTTTTCTTTCTTGT